>PVHY01009772.1:0-54744 GCA_004024945.1 Uropsilus gracilis
TTTAATTGCTTCCTTTTTCTTAATTATGGGTTACCCTTTCCTGTTTCTTTCTCTTTCTTATAACTTTTGAAAGAAATTGGACATTTAAGATAATATATTGCAGACATTCCAGATTGTAATATATTTTCCTCCTGAGCATTGTAATTGTTTCTGGCTGTTTGTCTGTTTGTGTTTTGGATTTTTTGGACAGGTTTCTTCAGTTACTTGGCTAAAGCTGTGCAATATGCCTCACTTGCAGTATATCACTACTGATATCTATGCTCGGTGAGACTTTTTTTTAATCTTGCTTTCAAACTGGTTTCTTAAGCACCAACCTGGAATCCACATAGATTATCACCAGTCAATTAGTAATACTAGATTTTGCTCTAAAACCTTAACCCAAGATTTCTACTCTCTGCACAAAGACCTACGTAGAGGTTAAGGAGCACATTAAATATTCACATTTTCAAATACACTTCTGGTTTGACTTTCCACGAGACCCTCTTATGTCTAATCTCTGAGTGAATACCAACTCCCAGACCACCTGAGATACATAAATATCTGGATTCTGTTCAATCTTCCATGAACATTTCCACAAACTTAGAATTGGCTAAGTATGTACAGAAAGCTTATGAAGCCCTCCTGTGGCTTCTCTTGAATGTCCTTGATACATTTTGGTCTAGGTCAATGTCTGCTGCTTGCTGCAGCCAGAAATACCACCTCAGGCTAGTTGAGCCATTGGCCTTCCCTGGTGGCTTGCCATCAAGATCACTAATTTTACTGACAACACTGCTGAGTGTGGGTTTCTCACCTTCCACTCCAAATGAAAAAAATATCCCCCCAGAAGCAAAGTTTTTCATTTCCTGACCTTACCTGTCCTGGTAGAATTAATTACTTCAACATCCAAAGTGGGAGGGAAGGGAATAGCCCCAGGCCAGCACATCACTGATTTCCACTGCTCCTACCTGCAGTTCAGTAATTTTTCATGAATTTACGCTTCTAACTTTATATCTTTGAGAGATTCCTGGAGCAATGAAATGGTTCTTTTTGACTACCCCTCTGGCATCATAGCTGCTTTCTAAGGAAGGACTTTGTTGAGCTTCTCATGCCCCATACCAAAAGTTCCACCTCAGGCATGGTTTTTTGCTCTAAGGTCAAGAGCCATCTTAACTCCATGCTACTTTCAAGAGAAGTACTGCCATGTTTATAGTTTGTCTTCATTTAAATGAGGATCTGAGAGGAAGCAATTTCCAGTTTCATTACCCAGTTGAATGAGAACAACTCAGTGGCAAAAACAAGTACCAATTAGCTAAATGAAAAGTTCAAGCTGTGAATTTATCTTCAGGGCAAACTGCAATGATTTGAAGGGCAGCAGTGGGAGGCAAAATATAGAAGACAAAATAGATACTTTGGACACTGGGCCTGCCTATGTTGTTCATTATAAATTAGATGATTGATGGATGATAGAGAGATAGATTTTATAAATAATGTATGATCTCTATATGTATATTTATAATATACAGTCATATAATTTACATAGACTAGTTTCTACTGAACATAGGTCATTGAATTAATATCAATAACAATCTAAACAGATAAGTCATTTTATTTGTGAAATAGTTACCAGGTTTATTCCTATTATTGAGAGAATAACATGTTTAAGAGTAGTTTTATTAAACATAGGTGATATTCATTTACCATAATAAAAATTCTGCATGCTAGTAGACAAAAACATTGAAGGTATACAATAACTCCATTTTTATTGAAGACAATTAAAAATTAGAAAAAAGACAATTTCTAAAAAATCTATTACTAGCTAAAAAACTATTACTATACTACCAAAGATGTGGGGAAATTACAGAACTCTTTTCATGCAGGTGGGATAATAGATGACTACAGTTATTGTGGAAAATAATTGAGCATTATCTCATGAAGTTTTTAAAAGGATGGTCATACATACACCCATACAACACAGAGCTAAAATATAGAACAAAAACACTCAAAATTGAGTCTTTTGATGGACCCCACCCAGATTGAATTGTAGTCTCAAATTTTCCCAAAAGTAAAAACCTAATCATCTGGAGTTTCCTTATCAACATCAGGAGGTAATCTGTGCAGGGCCCTCTGTCCTTCCCTTGAGGAAGGTGATTTTACCTGAAATAATCTTTTCTTTGGCTAATAACCTTGCCCCACCTTCTTTATGTCTATAAATACCCTCAATTTTGTAGAAGTCCTGGCAGCACCCAGAAGGGATGCTGTCCAATTCATGAATCATTTAACAAAGTCAATTAGATCTCTATATTTGGGAATTTTGTTTTTTAACACCAGTAATTACATTTCTTCCAGAGAGTGTATATAAGAAATAGTCAATTAAAATGAATGCTTTAGATCTAATTATATCAAAGTGGATAAAAATTTAAAATATAATAATGGGGGCGAAGCAAGTTATAGGAAGATACTCACTATGTTAGCATTTATTTAATGCATTAATTATTTTAATGTATTTGGTTTTGCATACAAACATAAGATAGTATTTAATAGGATAAATGAAGAATATATTCCAAATTTGTAATAGAGATTGACTCTTGGGAGAGCATGAGAAAAATATAGTATCAGAAAGGAGAAGAAATCATTACATCTCTCTGTAAATATTTATGAATTTAGAAAAAGAATGGAAATATTAATCCCTCTTATTTTTTACTGACAGAACATGGGTATGGGTTATATATCCCCTGCACATTTCTGGTTTTATTTTTTTTATAAGTAATTTTAGTTCCTGGGGTTCTCCCACCCAATTCTGGTTTTAATATGTAAATTTTTAAAACATGGTAAGATGATTTTCAAAACAAATGAACTATCAGTATGTCTGTTTGTTTTACCAATCCAAATCACCCGCTCATGGTGCGAACTAATACATATCCTAAGTATTGCCTTAAGGAATATGAGTCAGTGATGAAATAGCCACAGTTTCATCTATCCCAACTCTTATATAGCAATTATACTAATGTATTGTGTACTTTCAGCACTTAACTATTTGCAGTATTTTATATGATGCTAAAGCATCTTTATAGTTAAAGCAAAAGGACATATTATTTCATTTTCTAAAAAATATTCCTTTAAAAGAAGTTAGTTGGGTTACAGGTATCTCTTATTTTTCCAATACTTCAAAATTAAATCCTGAACTAAAGCCATCATTCTCTCTTGACTGACAATTTGCATACAGTGTCCACCCTTCATGAAAACCTACTACCTTCCTTTCAACTAATTCCTATTACAAAACAGGACTATTCTCCAGAAAACAAAAATTCAGTAGTCTAAAGAATCAGAAACATATTCTAAACACTTTGAGCATATTTGGTAATAGCAATTTTATTCCAGAGCATAAATTTTTTAACTTTATCTAGAAGAAAGGAACCTATGTCATAGACTTACAGTTCTATTTTGAGAAAATTTGTGATTTATCAATAACTAGGTAACTTTAATTCCCTTTCTTACAGAAAATATGAATCAAATTACATGGGAAAGTTTCTTTACATGGGTGTGCCTCAATGCCGTTATCTTTAAAATACTAACTAACCTACCTAGACGGGTTAATATAGAATTAAAAGAAATATAAAAATTTGGAACAGTATCTAGAATATAAAAAGGGCTCAGGAAGTATCAGTTGTGGTCATTATCATATTGGTGTCTATATTATTGTCAGTAAAAGTTTTAATCAAAAAGCCTAACTGACAAAAATTATTTAAAATATTCACTTACTGAAGGTTTCAACAAACTCATCTAACTTTCTATGCTTTTATGTAGATCAATATTTTAAATATTCAATAAATAAAATATTTAGGATACCAATTAAAACTAAGCCATCTCAATTCTTCTGGAAATATATATATATATTTATATAAACATTTGAGTATGAAATTAGTGTTTAACTGGTATGTTTCTAATTAAAAGAAAATATCTAAAGTTATGAATAAATACATGACATTTACAAATTGACCCTCACAATAGTAATGTACCTTAAACTTTTTTTAATGTACCTTAAACATTTTATGTAAGTTTTATTTAAGTTTTATGCACCTTAAACTTAATTCATTTCTATTACTAGAACTTTTCCTATATTACTTCCTGTAGATGAGCAAATTCCTTTCCAGAATTCACAAATGAACTTTCTTTTCTTCTTAAATTACACCTAGATGGTGGGATGATATTCTGATAAGAACACTCATAGTATAGGAGCAGAGTCTTTCATTAACAAAAGACTATAATTAATTTCTATCGTATTCCATGTAGGCTGGTTAAAGTACATGAATATTGTTTCATTTGGGATCATTGAGTGGTGTGACAGTGTGACACTGTTTTTGCATGTGTTTGCTCAAATTTTCCAAGCCCTCTTACAATTTGGCAATGACACTGGACTGCGAACTACCAACAGACTTTGCATTGAAATAATGTGTGTCCACTCCAGGCTGAAAAATTTAAAAGCCTATGTGTAAACCTGCTCTCCCTTTACCTGCTGTGGCAGCATTAGAATTCACTTACGGAGATAGCAAAACCATTAACACTAAAACAGTCTAGATTTCTAAGTCGATCCAGAGAAGGAAGCTATCCCAAGTAATGGTAAACTTTATGTGAGACAGACATTAGCTTTTAAGTATTAGGACACAAACATTTCAGTTTCATTGTGACAATGATCATAACATATAAAGACAAACTTCAAATTTAAACCAGAAGTACAAAAAGAGATTTACAGTGTATATATGATATATATATATCATATATCTATATATATGAAAGAGTGAGAGAGATATTAGAACTGGAAAGTCATCAGTTACAGAAGCAGCAAGATATCAAAATAATTTCCAAATTGGTTATTCTTCACACTTATTTTATTTCTAGTTTCAAACAAAAAACTTTGAGGCACTATAAATGACCTAGCAAACTAGCATCTATTTACTATAGTATTTATGTTCATAGTTATACAGATCTCATGAACAAGTAGCGTTCCTTTAATATTCTAGGTCAATGGCCTCAGAAAGATATTGGTGGCACATTGTTAAAGAAAAATAAGATGGTGAGAGATGGAAATTTCAGAAAGAAAAAAATCCCAAGATAAAGGTCATTTACTTCACATAAATCCTGCTTCCTTGTACAATTTACATAAAATATCTCAGATTAATAAAGAAGATATCCTCTCTTCTAAATATGGGACTTTCCTCTTAGATCCCAGATACAAATTTAAAGATCCCAACTGAACTCAAAAATACATCTTCCCATATACCCCTCTTTCACATTTACATATGAATTGGGAACTAGTAGCATTAAATATGATTTATTGACAACTTGAGAATAACTAATATATTACATAAGGATGACTTTTTCTTGTTTATTTTTTATCAAATTATAAAAGTTTTGTAGGTATTTCAATGTTTCCTACAGATCAGTTAAATACTAAAAATAGGCTTGCATTCAAGTCAGCAATTAGTCATTCTATTCTAGAATATCTATTCAATTATCCCTTATAACAGCTTCCTGTATAAGTCATAAAAATGAATTATTTGATAATTCCAGAAATGCATAAAACAAGTAAAACTTTCCCTTAGGTTTCCCAATGGGTATCTGTGTGATCTTTCTGTCACCTTCGATTTTTGACTCAGATTAAAATTTTCCAAATAGAAGAACAGTGATTTTGTTTTGTCTAATTTGCAGATGTGATATATTTTGATTAAGAGGGAAGAGAGAATCAGATCCTAAAGGCCTGTTATTTTCATTTACTAAGAGATGCTATGAAAGTGGTATAAATTCACAAATATATTGTAAGGCAATAAGATGATAAAAACTATGTTATTTACCAACTTCTGGCATTTTGCATGATGATTTTTAATTTGTTTTAATAAAATGATATCATGGTTATTTTAGGAACTCCAACTCACATCTTCAGGAGAAAGTATCCCTTACATGCACAGTTAAAACAAAAACCTTCTGAAACCTTTATTTCTACTTGTCTCTTTACAAAAGTATGCAGCATTAAGAAATTTTGGGCTCTAACAGACACCTAGTTTTCTGCCAAGATCAATTCTATAATCTCCAAGTGACAGTTTTCTCCTTATATGAAGAGGGCAGTGTAAAATCACAATTTATCTAATTAACATCCTTCCCTAGTTGGCTCTCAATGCTGCTGCTATTAATTAGCACTTTGCTACCAATCACCAACTTCAACCACCTCTGCACACTCTAGTTATGCCAAGCCAGGTCCTAATCCACTGCTGTTTTGAGGCCCCAACTCTGCTGTGGATGCCCCCACCATCACTGTGTCTGATACTAAGTGTTAACCACGAGGGTCACAACTCATCTTTCTGGCCCAAGGAAAGAAATTTCTGCTCCAGTAAAATAGTTTTTTCACTATCTTAAAAATATTACAGCCTTTTTATGTGACACTAAAAATAACAGAATTATTCTTTCAAAGTTGTATTTCCCTCGGATAATGAAGATCGGTCATATTCACAAATTATGGGACAAAGAACAAAGTGTACACCAAGATTTTACTGCTTTTCTGATCAGTACCAATGCCTAGAAGAAATCACATGACTTCCAAGAGCTCTCTTTTTGGATGATGAAGGAACAAGGCTTCATCTTAGTTCATTGCCTTTATATTCAAGCCACTAGATCCAATCCAACCTTCCTTCAAAACAGCTAGTTTTGTTATTTTCTTTTAGTTTGTTATTTTCTTCCAGAGTTTAAAAGTACCTCCAAACAGTTAGCATCATAATTAAGAAGGTTTACAATGCTCTTCTTCCTATTCAACAAAATTTTGAAATTAAGAGTTTAACAGTGATTTGAATACAGATGTTGATTTTTAACAATCCACACCTGAAACAGGAAATATTATAATGCAATGTTATTTCAATGAAAGATTTTTAAAGATAAATGTTCAAGAGTTATTTATGCGTTATCACAAATTTGGTTTAACTTGCTAACATTGTTATAATTTTCCAATTGTGGAAGCCCTATTTCTGGCTCACTTTTGCATAGCCACTGGTTTTGTGAGATTTACCTGAGGTAATGCTCTTTAAGAGATGTGTGTTAAGCATGTATTAAACTGCATGCTTAAACTACATGGTGGTTGTCATTACTTATCACCAATTATCCCACTATGATATTATTTCCTTCTCCCACTTATAGTGGAATTCCATGTCTTATATTTATATCTAAATAATAATTCCCCCAATTTTTAGCATTTGTAAAAAACTAAAGAATAGTTTTCCACACTTCATTTTAAACCTTATTTTATATAACAGACCTTACATGAGCTAAGAAATTTATAAAGCATCTGTCAAATATCTGCTATTATTGCTATTTTTTTATTTTATTAAATTATATTATTTCTCTATCATAGGATGTTGAGTAGTACATATGTCCACCTGAAACCTGTGTGAGCTTTTTGGGGGAAAAAATTCATTTTTGATTTTTACATCTAGCAGATATAATTAAATTGAGGATATTGAGATGAGATCATCCTGGCTGAGGTGGGCTCTAAATCCAGTGCTGTTTCCTTAGAAAAAAATAGGGGGAGATGGCTCATAGATACAAAGCAGAGGCAGAAATTATAGCAATAAATCTACAACTAAGGAACAATTACTGGCAGCCACTGAGCCAGCTGAAAGGTGAGAAACAGATTCTCCTTCAGAGCTTCCAAAACAACCTGCCAGCCTGCAGCTCTTCCTGCCAGCACCTTGATTTCAGATTTCTGGCCTCCAGAATTTCGAAAGAATGAATTTCTGTTGTTCTAAGTCACCAAGTGTGTGGTAAACCCTAGGAGAGTAAAACATCTATTAAATGTGTGTCTGTTTATTTTCAAGAGACATGATTTTTTTAATCTACCCTATATCTGAGTTTATAATGTACTTCAAAGGGACAATTGACTAGTATTAATATTTTTGCCATTGTTAATATTATTGCTACCTTTTTAGGAAGAATCACTATAAGATAGATACCTTATAAGCATATTTAATTCACTGATCCTCACAACTAACATATAATGTATGCAATGCTAATTACATTTAAAAAAATAGGAAACAAACTGAGAGGCTGAATAACTTGCCTAAATTCACACAACTAATACAGAACACAATTAAGGACACAAATACATCTGCTTCCAAATTCTCAGTTGCAGCAAGATGTGTTCTTTGATTTAATGGAAGGTGTCTTGACAGAGGTAAATTGCACCTATACTCCCAGATTACCAAGGTTCAGTCTATAAATTACCTGTGAATGTAAATAGTAGGCTGCACTCTACTTTTCTCTCTACACCCCTATCCCAGGCTTTTCAACTCATCTCATATTTGCTCCCTGGATGCAGCAATCTACCTATAACAGGAAACGGACTCAAACACCCAGTACCCTTTGCTATCCTGGTAAAGGCCGCCGGAAACTATTAATTTCACGCTCACAGTATTTCCCATCCTTTTTCTATTATTGGTCAATTACCTTATAAATATTCCTCTTCTCATGACTCTCCCATCTCTTTTTTTTTCCCCATTGCTTGCTCTCCATCCCTATGCCTTCATTAACAATAATTCAATTAGGGCTAATAATTCAATTCTAGCAATTCAGATTAATCATGATCCCATTAGGGCTATCGTATGGGCTAAATTGTATCCTCCAATTCCATAGATTGAAGATTTAAGCCCCATTATGGGATTGTACTTGGGAAGGGAGCCACTAAGGGTATGTGTAAACATTTGTCTTAGGGAGTGCTCTAATCTCATCTAACCAGACTCTTTAGGAAAAGAGGCTACCAGGACAAAAAGAGATCCACAGAGGAAAGGTCGTTATGAGAACCTAGATGGAAAACCACCATAATGACCCAAGAAGAGATTTTTCAGAAGAAATCAAACTTCTTTAATCTTGAACTTCTAGCCTCTGGAACTTTGAGAAAACTGATGTTATATAAATCACTCAACCTGTAGTACCTTGTTATGGCAGCCCCAGCAACCTCTGCAGAATGTCTGCTGGTAAAGTAACTTCTGATTTCCCCTAAAGTCCTGAATATTGATTTACTACTTTTATTTAATGTCTGAATATATGCTTTGTTTCAAGGTTGATTAGGACATCATTTATCCTGATTTGTTTTCAAAAGAAATTAGCTATCATGGCCATTAGTAACTGAGTACTACATTAGAGAAGAGGACATACAAACATATCATTCCAGTTGTTCAGACATGAATCATGTAAAACTGAGTCAATAATGATGGTGAAAAATGATTCAGTATTTTCTTTAAAATCTGTCCTTATTCACACATTTTTACAACATACTTCTCTTTATTGCAGTTATTAAGCATGAGAAATCAAACAGCAGAACACCAGGCAATCAAATGTGGAAAGGATGTGTTCTTATTTCTTCTATTGTGATTGCTATTTTAATAAACACCTAATGTGTCCCTTTCTTGGAATGCAGTTGAATTTTTCATCTTTGCAGTCCCCAGTTGTGTTTCTAAAAGCTGTGTATTATTTAATTTCCATGCACTACAGTTTTCAATAGAGGGGAAGTCTTCATTTATCCACTGTTTTACATTAACACATTTACATCTACAGAAAATGGAATGGAAACATTAGTAATGATACCTGTCTCTGTATTATCTTAAGAACATACTGGTGTAACTAAGGAAAAAAAATATGTTCAGATTATTGACATTTAATTGTACAAAATGCAAGACTACCATTATTTTGCAAGTGATTTATTACTATTTTCTGAATAAATATAGAGAAGTTTGTTATTATACATTGCAAATGTGGAAAAGAGATCCACATATACATTTTCACTACTTTTTTCCCACAAAATTACCTTTAAAGTAAGACAAGCATCTTTGTATTTCCTTAGTTGTAATAGTTATTCTCTAACAAATATTTTAAACACATTTACTAATTTTTTAAACCATAAAATTCATTTTCTTATTCTAGAAGATCAAACATGGTAGTTTCACTATTACTATTCTCCAACCATGCCTCAGTTACAACAAACGCTCATTATGAGACTACAATATGGAAGGGTCTAGTCTAAGAATTTTAAAGGACTTGGAGATGATTAAGATATTTTTCTTATTCTCTGTAGCAGAGAAACTGACACATATATTGCTGTACTATGAGTAAGTATGTACCACCAATAAGGGAAAACAAGTTGCACTTGAAATAAATTTTTTAAAAAAAGAAAACTTACCAGTTTCTCAAAATAACTGGCATCTTCAGCACTTCCTGTGTTACCAACTCCCCATGAGAACAACTCATCCTTGATGCTTGTAATGTCAATTACAAACTAATGTCTAATATCTAAAAAAACTAATTATGATAAATATATGGCTAACAATTATATCTTCCAACATGAACAACCTAATAAAACTGACCAACTAACCAAATAAAAAGCAACCATATCATTGAACTCTGGTGATTTGTAGGGTTTCTATTTTCCTTAAATGCTCCTTATGCTTTTTACTTAGTCAGCTAGTTTTTCTAAAGTCTGAATCTAGGACTGAATTCCAAAGTAACCTTCCCATATACATAATTGTTAGTTCCGAGTATGCCAGAAAATCAGAATTAATTTTTCCTCTGTAACAATATAGCAAAGCAATGTGTATATAGATGCTATGTACTAAATATATGTTAAATTGAAAGAGGACAACCTTCACATGTTTAATAAAATACAAATATTGCAAACAAATTAACTTAGTATTTAAACAAATAGCTAATTACTTAAATGGCTTATAGAAATCAGTAATAGAATAAAAAGCAAACATTGGTCTTAATAAAACACATGAGATTTTCTGTGAAAAGTCAAAATCACATCAGGAGGTCTCTATCATCAATATAATCCAAACATTTTCTTGACAAACTTGTTGATGTAGAAATAAAAGCAAAATATAAAGTATTTTATAAAATAGGGAAGTTTCACAATAATCATTGGCATGTGTTTTTTTGTAATTTCTATCAAAAATTCTAAAAGAATCAAGAAATGAGTCTTTTATGAAATAACTTTTACATGGCTTATAAATACTAAAACCCATCATTTAGAAAATAGAATAAATAGTGGATGGTATTAGCTCTCCTCCCTTTGAAGATTTGTTCAAGCACTTGCCATTGACTTCCAAAGGCTCACCAATAACACAACCTGAAAATGCCATAAGTAATATCCTTGAAAAATCAAGAAATGGTGGATGGTATTTGAAATATAAATAATCTAGCTTCCACATTTCTCTAGTGGGATACCTGTGAAGTATATTATGCAACCATTCTTAGCAAGACTGATTCTGATTTGCCCACAGTGATAACCTTACTAGAAACCCTGTATTTCCTTTCTTTCCCCATCTCCCTTCTACTCTCTACTCTCAGTGTTTCCTGAGAGTAATTCCTAAATAACCCATTTATACATGATTCAAACTCTTTTTTCTTAGTCTAATTCTGGCACTTAGTACCAGATGAACCTATGAATGGAGTTCTGGAAATTGGGTCGTATAATATGAGGATCACAGCAATTTCACTGCCAATAGTAAGCAGGGAAGTGGCAACTCCTGGTGAATTATAGTATCAGTAATCTTCATGTCTACACCTATGTTGAATTTGGATGAAATCAATGGTATTTATAAGTATTGTGCAGCTGACTGTCTGTGGATCTCACTGAAGTGAATAAAGTAGATAATACAGGTCCAGATCAGCTACTTACCAACTCAGGGCACAGTGTGCAAATTAAAAGACCTCTGTGCCAACAATTAAAGAGATCCTCATCTCCTACAGTCAGAAAGTCCACTGTTGGCTTTAGATAGGATGAAAAGCCAACTTAAGAACATATTGCAGCTATAAAGAATGTAAATTCAAACAAGTATGCTGTTACTCTAGTCAAGAAGGAAATGAAACAGCTAACAGAATGAGTGAGACACCAAAAAACTTAGGTGGGAATGTTTGGGCAGATGTACCTGAGGCTGAACACCCTTCTCTGATTTATACAGTGAAGGACTGCTTCCGCGTCACTAGAGGAAAGTAGCCTCATCTTCCCTGAGGATGCTGGGAAAGATTATGCATGTTCTCTTATCTCAAAAATGCCCTGCCTTCCCTTTGTCACTTACCAATAACAAAGAACCGGTCTCAGCATGATTCAAAGATGAAGTAAAGTTCCTGCTTTGGGGAGAAAGGGATTATTTAATAATAATAATAATAATAATAATAATAATAATAGCAACAACAACAACAAGGCCTGACTGATAAGTTCCAGAAAAAAAAAAAAACCTGACAGAGTTAATTATTACTGTGGTGCTCTCCTGTAACACATTTATCTGAGTTAAGTAGATCCTAATACTCAACTGGGATAGCTTCTTGAAGCTTGGGGGAAAAAAAAAATGACTGGAGGAATGAAATGAGAAAACTAAAACTGACTTGGGGATATGTTGAGAAAGAATAAAAGACTCAGAATGGTGGACGTGTGGAAATGAATGTAATATATAAGGCCAAGTAACCTACCAGTTGCCTATTTCTCAGAAATACCTAGGAGACAATTTTCGCTAAAGCTGTAAGACAAGCAAGTGAAGGGAAATTCATAGGTAGCTGTCCTTTGTAAGCCAGTGTTAATTATAGGGAAGTCTGCTATGAAAATGGGCTCTGTAGAATCTAAGGGAGTATAGCGTTTTTGAAATAACAGAGACAAGGCAACAATATCTAATCATCTTAAGCAAAATGAAAAAAATCTCCAAAGTTGGAGCCCATACACTATCCAATTCCAAGACTAGCTACAAAGCTGCACTAATCAAACTGTGATACTGGGAAAAGGATATTCATTTAAATCAATAAATTCAAGGTCCAGAAATATACCGGCACATGTATAGGTGACTAATTTTCTACTAATTGCAAAGATAATCCAAGGGCAACCCATTTAACAAACATAAGGAAAACCTAGATATTCATATAAAAAAGAATAGACTTTGATATCTAGCTTACATGATACACAAAAACTAACATGAAATGCTTCATATTGTAAAGGTAAATTTTTTAATTATACATCTTTTATAAGAAAACATAAAACAAGGCAGGCACGGTGGCTCGTGCCTGTAAGCTTCAGCCTATGAAGTGGCTGGGGCTAGGGATCGTGGTTCAAGTCCCACCTGGGGCACATAGTGAGACCTAGTTCCAAAAAAAAAAAAAAAAAAAAATAGCTGGGCATGGTGGCACATGCCTGTAATCCCAGCTACCTGGGAAACTGAGGCTGGGGATTACTTGAGTTGGTGGTACCCCAGGCAATGTGAGCCTGTGGTTCCATGGGCAAAAATAGCAAGACCTAGTCTCAAAAAACAAAACAAAACAAAAACAAGCAAACAAACAAACAAAAATAAAACAAAGTCTTCATAAAATTGTTTTAGACAATTATTTTCTTTGATATGATGCCAAAGGAGAAATGATACAAGGAATTTAATCAAGATTATGAACTTTTGCTCTCTGCACTTAAAAATTAAAGGATAAGTCTTTACATCTGCAAAGCATTTATCAGATCAAAAAAAAAAAAATGTACCCAGGATGTATAAGGAAATCTCACTACCCAATAATATAAAACAATCAACTAAAACAAACACATGAAAATGTTCCCTATCATTAATCATTAGGTAAGTGCAAATTGAAATTATAACTACATACCTATCACAATAAGGAAAAGAAAAAATACAATAGCAAGGTGTAGAGCAACCAGAACAATAATACATATTGGTGGAAATGTAAAATTGCAAAATCACTTGGAAAATTTGTTAGTCAATGTCTTCTAAAGTTAAATATATACTAGCCATATGACTCAGCCATATCTAGCCGAATCTCTAACCCAGATGTTATAATTACTGTTCAAATAATTTCTGTACATTAATGTGTATGACTATTACACAAATAATCGCTACCAATTGAAAACAACTGTCTCTCAAACAGGAAATAAACTATGACACATCCACAATGTAATACTACCTAGTAACAAAAAGGAACAATTTAATTGCACTTTATAGAAACATGAATAAATCCCAAGAAACTGGAATCCAAAGAATATACACCCTGATGTGATATATTGTTAAATACAAAAATATGAATCCTAAGACTGGGAGTGAGGATAAGTGTAGGTATTTTGGGAGAATTTGAGGATGATGGCCTGAAAAATCCAGTACTTAAAAAAATGAACAACTCATCCATGTCATTAACAATCAGAGAAATGCAAATCAAAACCACACTGAGATACCATCTTACACCAGTAAGAATGGCTCATATTAAACAAAACAAAACAAAACAAACAAAAAAAAAAACACGAGCAACAATTGTTGGTAAGGATGTGGAAGAAAAAAAATACTCTCATACTGCTGGTGGGAGTGCAAACTGGTCCAGCCTCTATGGAAGGCTGTGTGGAGGACCCTCAAACAACTGAAAGTGGAACTACCATTTGACCCAGCAATCCACTACTGGGAATCTATTCAAAGGACACAAAAACACTCATTCATAAGGAGACATGCACTTGCATGTTTATTGCAGCACTATTTACAATAGCCAAGATATGGAAACAACCCAAATGCCCCCAAAAGAATGAATGGCTGAAAAAGATGTGGTATATTTACACAGTGGAATATTATGCATCAATCAAAGAAGACAAACTTAAGTCATTTGCAGTAACATGGATGGAGCTAGAAGGAATCATCTTAGAGGATATAAGTCAAAAAGAAAAAGAGAAATATGAGATAGTCTCACTTATTAGAGGGATGTAGGATAAACAACAAAAAATGCTTAAGAAAAATTGAAAACTGCCAACAGAACTAAAGCATAAAATGAGAAAGAGGGAGGAGGGAAAGAATGGGGGCAGGGAGGGCACAAAAGACTAAGATGTTGCACAGGTGTTAAGGTGATATGAGAGCAACGGGGTAGACAATGATGATAGATGGATGGATGAATGGGTGGATGGATGGATGGATGGATGGATGGATGGATGGATGGATGGATGGATGGATGGATGGATGGATGGATGGATGGATGGAGGGAGGGAGGGAGGGAAGAAGGGAGAGAGAAAGAGAGAGATACAATAAAAAGTAAAAAAAAAATGAACAACTCAGTTCAGAATGGGCAAAAGACTTGAGCAAACCCCTTACAAAAATATAAATAAGTAGATGGTAAATAAGCATTTTAAAAGATGCTCAAAATCACATGTCATCAGGTAATAGCAAATTAAAACAACTCCGTGATACCCCTATACACCTATTAGAAAGAGACAAAATTCAAAATACTGGCAATACCAAGAAGCAGGGCCAAAAGAATTCTCATTCTTGACTGATGAGAATACAACGTTGTTCACCCAATTATGGATTCTTTAGTATAAATTTGGTGATTGTTTTTACAGAATTAAACATACTTTTACCATAAAATCCAGCATATTTTCCCAAAGAAACTGGAAAAAAAGTCTGAATAAAAACATGCACCAAAATGTTTATAGTAATTTTTTTCACAGTTGTCAGAAATAGCATAGGGGGATAAATTATCATACATTCAGATGATGGACTGTCATTTAGGGTTTAAAAGGAATAAACAATCAAAATTCATATTGATAAATGATAGAAACCAATCTATCATTTTGCCTTAGATAATTCTAACTAAATGACAGTCTGGGAAAGATAAGCTATGGAGACAATTAAAATAACAGTGGTTATCAGATGTTAAAAAGGAGGAGGAGGCGAAGATTTATGGTGTGTTGATACTAGTTCACCAATTATATATAAAAAAGTACCACTGGTGTGGCATGCTGACAATGAAGAGACTGTGAATGTGTGAGGACATAGAGTATATGGATCTTCTGTTGCCCTTTTCTTCAATTTTGTTGTGAATCTAAAATGTTTTAAAACTTTATGTTTTTTTGAACTGACAACTAAATGAAGCTAATGGTTCTGGGTTGACTCTGTTATTGGTTTGAGAAAAAATTAATTGTAACTTCAAATTAGAAAGCAGTGATGCTTCAAGTTAATGTTCTGATTTTGATTATTGTACAGGGCTTGAGTAATAGTGTTCTTTGCAGATATTACACGATAATATCTGCTGAGGCATCATGTGGTAGGTAACTCACTTTTAAATGATTCAAATAATAAGTTATTTATATTGGTCTGACATTTTCCCATACATATGGGAATTATTTGAAAATAAAACTTCTTTAACATTCAAAATAGAGGAAAATAACAAAATATTTCTTAAAGCAACACTCATAGTATTGCATAGAGTTGTTCAAATATATGACGAGGGATAAGGATTTTTAAAACCTTGATAAAGGATTATTTTTCCTTTAAAGCTATTTGAACAAATATTAATTATAATCTAGTTTTTAAGTAAGATGCTGCATTATTGCTGCTTGCTTTATTATAGTTAATAAAGTGATGATACAGATTCCATATATATATATATATAAATATCATATGACAATGAAAAACTCTCTAGATTATGTCCCCCAAAGTACACAATATACATATATATAGGAATGCAGAACCTCAAACCAAATGAACTGGTGGCATCCCCTCCTATAGAACATAACTTTAATTTTTAAAGAAAATGCAAGTTTCTCATGCACGTTGCTATCTTTGGACTTTATTAACTTAGATTTTTTTAAAGGAGGAAACAAATATATTAAATTAAGGACTTCAATTACAATTTTAAAATTAGCTGACAATGACCTCTGAAACATGAAAAAAATACATGTATTCAGCAAATAATGGTATCAGTGGGAAATAGTCAACATAGAGTTTAAGTACACACAAATAAGAATACATTTTTGAAGCAAAATAATCCAATTTTTAAAGAAAAAATATCTGCATTTCCCAAATTGCTTCATATTTGTTTTATGGTGTCAAGTCAACTTTAATCACTGGAATATAAACCTAATAAGAACAGTCATTATGTTTACTGTTGTGTCTCCAGCACTTAGAACAGTGTCTGAACATAGGCTCAAAAACAGATTTGATAGGATAAATAAATTAATCACATCCAGAGGTGATGCACTATAATCTTTTTACTGCTTAAATTTCCTACATCATTGTATTTCAGATCTAGTCACCAAATTATGCTGTGTTATATTTCAAACCTCAATCAAGTTGGAAAGTCCCCATTTTCAATTGCAAAGCTAACAGTTATGTGGCTAAAAAAATTTTTTTTTTACTTTTTCTAGTCCTTATTCATGTTATTTCCATTTTTGGTCTTTTAAAAGTTAGCATCTGTACTTATAAAAACAGGAATCAGAAACACCTAAAGTTAAGTTCACCTGTGTCATGGATCAAACATAACATGACTGTCTCTGAGGAAAAGAAATAAGCTCCAAGGTGCAACAGCAGTGGTGGATTGTGGGAAGCGTGGAGAGGGACAAAGAGGCAGGAGATTTTTAATCATAGGCTTTAATTTAAATCAGAAATTTCTGCTGAGAATTCCTTTGATAATTGCTTCTAATTTCTCTATCATTTGTCTTTTATGTTTTTAGCTATGTTCATTATGGGGAAGATTTTAAATTTAAAATAATTGTGCATACTGAATTCTCTATTGCCTCAATTTTCATTTCATTACATTCCTTTAATATTATAATGAACAATACATTCTGATGCATCCAGTTATTAAGGAATATTTGACTAGTCAAACATAACTTTAGAAAGCTTAGATTCTATTATTTTGGTATTCTATCTTAATACATTCTTATAGTTTTTATTGTTTTTATTATACCAGTTTTCAGATCTAATTAATTCTGCCAGCACAATAGCTTGTTAAAATGCTTTGAGACAGTAAACAGTAGAGATGTATGCTGTATGTATATACACATACACACACGGTTTGATTATTTTAAGTAAAGTGATTAGATGTTAATTGCTTAAAATGGCTAAATTTATTCAAAACAGTTAATTCTGCTGTGTGCATGAAAAACTACAATATCAAAATAAATCTGAGAAGCTCCATATAACGCTACTCCCTCCTAAATATTTAAAAACAGGCAATGGATTTATATTGTACCTAGAAAGACTATCATACAATTTCTGTTCTCAGGAAATCGTATCTTATGTCCATAGATATTTTATTGATATTGGCTATCTACTGCACTGAGATATAGGTCCAGTCGGAATATAAGATGACTTATACAATGTGCACAAAAATATCTAGGTCTGGATTTAAAATGACTGATATAAGATGCACATAATATCTTGACTGATATAGTAAATCTTCTATTTAAAGTATCTAGGTATCCAAGCTACTTATTTTTGCTTCTACCACACATAAAGTCCTACATTTTCCTTTTAAAAGTGTAAACTAGAAATGGTACACATCACTTTCACTCACTCTAGTGGGAGACCATCCTTGATTACCTACAAGAAGACAGTCAAACCATCTTTATGGTAAGTAGCCATTTTCACAACTAAAAATTTTGAGAATAAGTACTGATGTCTGTAAGTAAAAACAATAAAAAGTTCACAAATTTATAAAACTCAAAATTGCATTTGCAGCCTTATAATTAAAATTTTAGAGCTTCCATGTTTAGTGGTCAACTACATTCCAAAAGTAAGTAATAAATAAGGAATATTTTTTGCATTGTTTTCAATATGGCTTTGACTATTACATAAAGTAATACTAGACCAAATGAAGTCAAACTTTACTAGAAAATGCCATCCACAAAAACTATCATTAATGTAGATTTTTTTTTCTACATTGCTTCCTGTGGGACACTGGTGATCATGCAACAACCTGTTTTATTTTCTGTTTCCCCCTTCCCTAAATAACCCAAATTCAATTCAAGTGTTCCCATATAATGCCTCTTCCCCTCTCTCCCCCCAGTCTCGCTCTAGCTTATGCTCACGATACTGCAAGCAGGCTAGGTAGGCAATCAGGCAGGTCCAACAAGGGGACTGGGGGTCAAGAAGACAGGTCCCCAGGAATCTTCACACTCTCTTTCTGGGTTCCCTCTCTGGCTTCTCTCCTCCCACTGTCCTCCCTCTCATGCTCTCCTCCTCCTCCTCATGTTCACTCCTTGCCAAGCTCCTGGTGTGCTCTTGGGTGATGATACAATTTTGGCTGCTCCCTTCTGGGCCCAGATGTGCCACTTATGCATGCACATGCTTATCGGGCCCAGCCATATACAATCGTGGGGAGGACGCAATACCACAGGTGCTGGTCATAGAAGCTAATGACTGAAAAAACCTGACCAACTCATTTACCCTTACACACACACACACACACACACAGAGAGAGAGAGAGAGAGAGAGAGAGAGAGAGAGAGAGAGAGAGAGAGAGAGAGAGAGAGAGAGGATAAGAACAAAAAGACTAACAGCAGCCATTTCATGATCATAAAGAAAAGCAGATTCTATGTAAAGTTGACCTTGCAGGCAGCAGAAAGACTGAAAGAACTTTGATCCTTGAAGATAAGGTTGAGCTGCTGCATCAGTGCATCTTGAGACCATCCCTAGAAGATAATAAATTTATTTTTAAAATGGTTTCTTTAAATTTTTCACAGATCATCTTAACTCCTAAATATGTACATATTTCTAAATAACACTCTTCACCATGTATAGAATATTGAGTAATATCATAGCTAGGGTTCAGCAAAGCTGTTTACAACTCTCAAACCAAAATTTTCACCCAATATTATCAAATTTTCATGACATAGTTTCATGTATATTCTGAAAAGTTTGGGTAACCTAAAATGATATAAACCTTATATTTCAGAGTGATCAAAATATTTTAATTGTTAAATTATTTGTTTTGATAAGAATTCACTGGAATCTGTATCATTTCTCAATTAACCATGTATTAATGTGTTCCTGTGACTTAACTGAATATAAAAATATAGCCAGGAGATATGCCTCTTAGTCAGCATGAGAAAACCAAGTTTTTTGTCCTATGTCTACTGGTGTACTTTTCTAAGTCTTGTCTTTCCTTTTATTCATTAGATTTACCTTTTTTATAAGAAGAATACTGATGCTTATCTATTTTCACCAGGCCAGAAGTGCTACATTATTCAAATGAACTTCAAATGTTCTCACTGCAATAGAAATTTTCCTAAAAGGGTCTCAGAATAGTTGGGTCTATTGCAAAAAAGAATTTATTTCTCTGACTGAAAGAAGAGATTATTTTACAGTTTGACTAGCTTTTTTCCCCCTCAGTCTTCTTTCTTTTGTGTCATTACTACCCATGATTTATTTACAATTTATTACACTTTGTATCACAAGACACATCATTATAATTGTCAGTCCCATTTAAAGTTTTGAAAGATAGTGAAAGAGATAGATGTTTGAGACCATTGAATAAGAAGTAAAGTAATTGTAACTTGTGATTGAGTGTCAGCTGCTTGAGTAAAACAGATGATCCAAAGATTTCTAAATGGAACATGTTCTGGGCTGAGATACCCTAACAGCAATAAGTAAGGTCTCCTGAAAGAATAAAAGGAGACAGCTATAGACTGCTTATAATTCATACAGAACATAGTGCTTCCTGGCTCATAGCAATTTATCAGAAATTGGTTCCCTATATATTAAAGGCAAAAGGTAAAAAGCATTGATATATTTTGCCATGCACACTAGTAAATAATGTAAATGAATTGCAGTCAGATAAAAACAAAAGAAACCGCTGATATTATAGCTACTTAGCTTTATAAAGGACAGAAAAAGTACAGTTAGGTGTTGGTGAAGAATGGGTTTTGTTTGATCATGTGGGAAAAGCAGTCTTTTTCTTTTGTAAACTTATAAATAAGGAGATACATATAAATTAAAAAGAATTTATAAAAGCTGGGCGTGGTGGCATGCACTTGTAATTCAAGCACTGGGATACAAGAGGTCAGAGATCACTTGAGTTCACAGGTTTGAGACTACCCTGGGCAACATAGCGAGACCTGGTCTCTAAAAAGCAACTGGGCATGGTGGCATGTGACTATAATCCCAGTTATCTGGGAGGTTGAGGCTGGAGATCACTTGAATCTGTGAGATTGGGACTACCCTAGGCAACATAGCAAGACTTGGTCTAAAAAAAAATTATAAATTATCAAGAAGATACACTGTATATGACTTAGTATTCCTTCAGAGATCATCATAAGAGGCTAATATTACAATTGACTATGAGAATAAAAAAGAATGCAGTGATTTCAGACTTAACTTTACCACTACTGATTGTTTTTAGGCAAACAGAAATTTTCCTAGTACAGAACTACCTCACCCATAAATCGTGGTAATGATAATAACAGTAAATAGTTGACAGGGCTGTTACAAGGATAAAGACTTAAATGTAGGTAAGTATGTAGGACAGGGTGTGTACTCAAAAAATATAAACTATTCTTAGCAATTTCATTTAAGTAAAAATTCTCAATTCACTCTCCATGTGTAAGAAATGTCAACTAAAGGCATATGTCTTTCCATTTTAGTTCAACGTTTAATGCTCACACAAATATATAATTATGTCTGATTCTAAGAGACTTGTTGAAAGCAACATCTAAATCTGTAGTCTTCTTAGTCTAAATGCTAACTTATATATTATCATGTAAGTTATGTATTTTTAAAGTGATAAATATGCTTAATATAGCCACAAAGTATAACAGCTCAACTAACTTAAAAAAAATTTTTAGTAAATTCATTACATTTAATACATTCAAACCTTTGGCACCTAACCAAGACAAAAATGATAATAGTTACTAGATAGTGTCAACTAGTATTCAGAATATTTTGTTCCTGCTTAGTTCAGATTGTTTGTAAGTAAGAATTAATTTTCTTTCACCTAAGTAAACCAGTAATTCATTGAACTCATGATTTAATCACCAGGATTCACCTCCCAAGATCATGAAGGTTGCAATATGACATGATTTCTACACAACATGTGTTACTTCCAATTTGGAAGCCAAATATTTTTTGACAATCCTCAACTATATATTGCATAATAGCCAAATTCATGTCATCTCTTGGTAAATAACCCAAAGAACTTTAGAACTGTATCTCCTCAGCACAGTGGACCAACTCCTCTCTTTATAAAGAAATAAATACCTACCAAATTACTTAAAAATAGAAACTCCAAGTCATCATCTTTAGCCAGGGAGAAAACTCAGATTTCTGTTCACATTCTATTCAAAGTTTGTAGAATTCTTCCTGCAAGTTATAGTGAAGTTACTAGAAAATTTGCTTCCATGCAGAACAGCAGAGGGTTCTGATGCTGAGAGCATTGTTATGGTCTTTTATAAAATCATACTGAAATCTACTGAAGGACTTTTCTTCACTTTCACTAAAGATCTGGTGCTATTAATAGACAAAGAAAAAAAAGGAAGGAAGGAAGGAAGGAAGGAAGGAAGGAAGGAAGGAAGGAAGGAAGGAAGGAAGGAAGGAAGGAAGGAAGGAAATTGGTGATATCCATAGCTCTATCATAAGTTTGTGATGGTATCATTATGCTATCTTGATTAAAGCAATTGCACTCTTTTGGTCAATCTTCCCCAACTATTATCCGAGAACATCTAATCAAAAAGTGCTGGATGACATGTTCTAACAAGAAAATATGAAGTTGTGAGTTATTAGAAGATGTTGGCTGACCCTTTATTTATAATAGAAAAAAACAAGCTGCAATAAGACATTCTTGATTCCTGATACATTTCTTGGAAGACATGGATACTTAATCTTTAAATCAATCAGAAGATTTGTATAATCTATGTGCATTTTATTTTATACACAGAGACAATTATAGTAAAATTTTGTCTTCAAAGCAGAGTAAAGCATTTGCCTAAAAATCTTAATCTGTATAGATATTAATCCTAGAATTCTGTGGGAAATTTCACTCATTTTTCAATTATTATTTACAAACTGAACTTTAAGATTAATTGCCTTCATCTCTTATTCTCTTTGTTGATATAAATTCAATCTCAGAATGGCCAATGATTAAAGAGCACTGAAAGCAGAAATTTTACATTTACATACCAACTAGATTCAAATGTAAAAACAAACAAAAAAAATACTTATTGGATTTTTTTTTTTGGTGTGGCTATTTCTTAAGATCTATTTGTATCACTTTATTGAAAATAATATGCATTACTTCCACACAAATTTAGAGGACTATAGGTATTCAGATCACCTTAATATGGGCACTTAGGTCTCTAGTCATTTCCCCCTTTCTTTGTCATACTAAGTAGATTGTACATCATCCCCTCTCCCATGGAAGATTTTAAAGATTAAACCCTCTGGTTCAAAGGCAATATCATTGGTGGCAATAATTGAACTCATTTTAATGACAACCAATATCAAATCTGAAAAAATAGTGGGAAAGTAGAGTTTAAAAGAGAATGTGGAAGGGAAATTCCTCAAAGGATGTAATAAGAGAGGCCTTGGCCAATGAGAAAATGTGCTTCCTGAGATGAAGATCAAGAGACCAAGAGAGGAATGATTGTATGGCCCCCATAAGAAGCTTGAACCAAAGGCACAAGAGTTAGGTGACATCACCTGATCACTGGTTTAATCAGCATTCTGCAGCTTAAGAATGACACAAAAACAGCAATAAGCTAATAGACCATTTTCAATGGTAATCAGCTTTGATGGATAATTTAGTGACTTGCAATTCTCACCCTGTTTCCAAACTGCAACAAAATCCTCTTTGAGGTTTATGAAGAAGCTTTATTTAACCACTCCTAAGATGGTCAGGTTGTGTCACAGGACAGAATATAACCTGAGTGCAGCCAAGCTTAAAAAACAGATACGTGACACCCAGGGAAGAGACCAGTACAACATTCAAGTTGACAGAGAACCAATAGCACACAAATACAGGTACCACACACACATACACACACATGCACACCAAAGTAAAATGGTACAGCATTTACTTACAGCAAGGGAGGAAAGAGTGCACACAAAACCCAATCCCTTACAATGCACACGTTTCACATGACCAGAAGAGAAATATGTCACCCCATCAAAGGCAATATGGTTGTACATGCATTTGTTGCTACAGTAGAAGGATCACTGAATTTGGAAAGTCTCCTTTCAGGTTTATAGAAAACTACCTGGACATTTCCTAAAGATTACAAGATCACCATGCTTCTTAAGTGTCTTCTATCTTCTATCATCTATCTTAGGTGTCCCACCACACAAACCCTCATTTATACTATATTGAAAGCTAGAACCCCCCCCCAAAAAAAAGAAAAAGAAAAATACAGCCACCTATTGGAGATATTAGGGTTCAGTTCCAGCCTACCAAGATATTGTGCATATTACAATATAGTAAGCCACATACATTTCTTAGTTTCCCAGTGCACCTAAAATTATGTTAACATTATCTGAAATCTATTAAGTATGCAATAGAATTATGTCTAAAAAATAAACACCCTTAACTTAAAAGTACTTTATTGTTTAAAATTATGCTACCACCTAAGTCTTCAGAAAGTAGTAATTATTTTGCTGATAGAAGGTCTTACCTCCGTATTGATAGTTACCAACTCATTAGATTTATGTTTGTTGAATATTAGGATGACAGTGACAATTGCTTAAGATGAAGTCTGATGTATGGATTGATTCTTCCTTTCACAAAAGATTCCTCTGCAGCCAGTGATGCTGTTTGATAGCATTTTATCTACAATAGAACTTCATTTAAATTTGAAGTCAATATTCTCAAGCCCTGTCACTGCTTTATCAATTAAGTTTATATAGCACTGAAAATCCTTTGTTTTCATTTCAACATTGTTCACAGTGTTTTCAGCTGGGGTAATTACAATTTCACTTCCTTTGTTCATCCATAAGAAACAATTTTCTCATCTGTTCAAGTTTTATCACCAAGTTGCAGGAGTTCAGTCATATCTTCTATCTCCATTTCTAAATCTAATTCTCTGACCATTTCTACATCTTCAGTTATTTCTGCCACCAAATTCTTGAAACTCTCACAAGTTCTTACAAGTTCCTGTTAATGTTGATATTTTTACTTCTCCCTGGAATCACAAATGTTCTTAATGGCATTAAAATGGTGAGTCCTTTCCAAAATATTTTCAGTTGACTTTGTCCAGAATGCCTACCTAAAATTTACAGAAAATATTTCTTTACTAAGACTTGAAATCCAAAATTACCCCTATCCATGGGTTGCAGAATAAATATTATGCTAGCAGCATGAACAGAGTATTCATCTCTTGTACCTCTCCATTGGAGTTGTTAGATGTCTAGCTAGGTGCACTCTCAGTGATAGTAATACATTGAACGAAATCTTTTTTCTGAGCTGTAGGTCTCAACACTAGGCTTAAAATATTTAATAAACAGATGTGCTATATCCAGGTTTTTCTGTTCCATCCAGAGAAGAGGCAGAACAGATTCATCATATTTCTTAAGGGCCCTACCATTTTTGAAATATAAACAATCATTGGCATCAATTAAAGTCATCAGTTGTATCAGCTGCCAATAAGAGAGCCAGCTTGTAACCTGAAACTGTGAAGGCAAGCACTCACTTCTCTCTAGCTACAAAAGTCTTAGATGGCATCTACTTTCCAGATAAGCTTGTTTTATCTACACTGAAAAGTTGCTATTTAGGGTGGTCCCCTTCATCAATGATCTTGGTTAGATTTCTGGGTAACTTCCTGCATCTTCTATATTAGCACTTTCTGTTTTATCTTGCACTGATGTTATGGAGATGGCTTCTTTCCCTAAACCACATCAACCAGTCTCTGCTGACTTTGAACTTTTCTTCTGCATTTTACTACATCATTCAGTCTTCACAGAATTGAAGTGTTAAGGCTTGACTCTGGTTTCGGCATTGGCTTACAGGAATGTTGTAGCTATCTTTACCTCCTACTTAGACAGATCGCTGAAACTTTCTCCATGTAAGCAATAAAACTACTTTGCTTTCTTAATACTTATATCCACTGGAGCAGCACCTTTAATTTCCTTCAAGAACTTTTCATTTGCTTGTACAATTTACCTGTCCGGCACAAGAGCCCTAATTATTTTGTTTATGATGACATTTGACATGCCTTACACTAAGTTTTGCCATTTCTATTTTAATTTAAAGTGAGAGATGTGATATGTATACACAATGCAATAATATTCAACTGCAAAAAAAAAGATGAAATCTTGTCATTTGTAGCAACATGGATGGACCCAGAGAGAATTATGCTGAGATGCCAGGGAAAAATAGACAAATATCATATAATTCCACTCCTATGTAGACTATCAAGAAATAAGCTAATGAACAAATAAAAGAAAACAAAAATCCTTAGATTTTTGATAAAACAATGGTGGTTAGCAGGGGGAAATGAGTGAAGAATGGGAAGAATAGGGAAGGGGAGTTCAGGGGTGGGGGTGAATGGTGACTCGAATTTCAGTAATGGGAGTATTGTGAAATGATCATTAAGCAAGATGAAAAACTGTATTCCTGAAATTTAATTGTAATTGTAAATTATGTTGTATTGTAAACTGATGACTCTTCAATAAAATAAAGTAAAAAGATAAGAGATTTATGTGATTCTTCCTTTCACTTGAGCATTTACATGCCATTGTAGGGTTACTAACAATCACCATAGCATATATAATAATACTTAAAAAGTGCAAGTATTGCAAGCATTACCAACATGTGACATGGAGACACAAGTAACACATACTGTTAGAAAAATGTCACTGATTTTCACAAAATTGCCACAAATCTTCAACTTGTAGAAAATACAATATATGCAAAATAAAATAAAACATGATTTGCCTGTGACAAAGGCATCTCTAAACACATGGCACAGGTTCACAATTTCACATATTTTTATAGTCAATCTGCAGGACTTCTTGGATAACTAAATTCAGAAAGTAAGTGGTTAAAAATCTAGCAGTTTAAAAAAATTTTTTTTCTGTTACTTTATTGTAAGCTGCAATGATTATTTGGAGAAAACTCCTGCTGCTGGCAGTTATTGGTTATCAGTAATTAATCCCTCTGGGGTGAGAAGAGATTAACCACTTCTTAACTTCCTCTTAAATCATCTATCTTGAACTATCTTGCTCTACACTTCCTTTGGAAAAAAAGTACTCTTTCTATCACAGAGCAATATTAATCACACAAGAATAGAAAATCTTCTCATTAAAGCTGAAAATCATTAGGGAAGTTTAAGTCATTCTAACACTTCCCTGCTATTGTTGTATCCATGTAGCAAAGAGCCCTGACTTTTCTGCCAGTTAATTGTCTTATATGAGTTGACCTAAGGACCGAAGTGTATTTTCTGTGCCTGATAAAAGGAAAAGCTGTAGCTGTTTTCACAAAAGCAGCTAATTAAACATTTCTCTGCCAAAACACTATTCTTGCCTCCATGCTATTACAGTGGCACATGTGTGCAAGCATGCTACAGATATGCTTCATTTTATACAACTGATATGTTTCTGAAAAATTCATGGATATCTGAAACCCATGTGAGATACAGAGAAGACTTAAAATGAAAGTAAACCTTCCTTAATTTGTTGAACAAAACATTCTGAGGTAAAGAGCAAGATTCTAAATGGTCTTTTTAAATAAAGTTATTATGGGAGCACAAAAATAGCAATGTTCTATAAAGTTGAAAGTACACTGCAAGGCAAGGACAAATCAGAAAGGAAACTAAGGGAAGAAGGAAAGAGTCAAAATATATAGGACATATGAATTTCACGGTGTGAGGCTAGAAATAATGAGAGAACCTTATTTTATAAATCAAGACCACTGGTTGTCAAAGATCCTGGAAATCCTCTGAAGCAATAGCAAACTTCTAGGAAAGCCATTTAAGAAAGAGGGGAAAAAAAAGAGTCATTATTGCAGGTCAGCCCCAAGGGGAAACATGATGACCTGAGTGTGAGTCCTCACCACAGCATTTAAGAACTTGGGACACGACCCAAAAACAGGCATGCAAAGAAGAGGTAGTAAAACATCTACTTACAAGAAGGATAAGAAGAAGGAGGACAGAGAAAGATTAATCAGTTTGTACATTCTACCAGTAATGCTATCTCAGCTGAGATGTGAGTACAAGCTAAAAGCAAGAAAAGTGAGAAAGAGCAGTTCAAGCCACCTTCATTTTTATACCGGGTATGGCTGCTTAACTTAGTTCCCAGCAATCTCCCCTTTAAGAGTTCAGAGTCATGGCACATTCATGGCATGATGGAAGTTGTAGTCTTCCGAGACTGAAATCTCCTTGGCATGGAGATGGGAGTGGAGTCAGTAAAATATCAGGGGTAGAGTTCTTTCAGACTATACTACTCTTCCAACATCATGACGTCATTGTGTGCCATACAGAAGAATCAATGGACTGCCGTACTGCCAAAGGTACTAAAGCATTAAGGAAAATGTAGACAGTCTATGTAACTGTTTAACACCCTTCAGCAGAAATTTGGATGAACGTAGTCACACATTTCAATAGGTTTATGGTGGAAAACAAAAGAAGATTGAAAAGTCTAAATCCCCAAGTGTTGCCTAACTATTGCAGTTTTCTTATTCTCAAGCAAATATCAGATACTTTATAAAATGTTTCTCACTGCTTATGAGATGTCTTTGTGCATTACTGCTTAATATAACACAGAAGTTTTAGTATTGCAGTGTAGAACTAGGTTATGAGGTCTAAAACTTTTCAGTTACCACTTACAGACAGGCTTCTATTTCAACGAACATATAACCAATGTGAATTATGACCTTTGGTCAGTTATTTTATGTAAAGTCTGAGTTTTGACTTAAGCAACTAAATTGATAGTGTACAAGGGAAATTTAAGAAGGAACAAGGAGTATAACAGTTCAATTTTTGAAATGTGGCTATTTAGGTGGAGATTTTCAGTAAAAATTTGAATATTCACATCCAAAGTCTAAAAAGAAATTGGGCTAAAGATAAAGACCACAGGTTCATTAACAAATAATTGAAACTTAAGTCCAGGAAATAGTAAAACCATTCAACTGGGTCATTCAGATGAACAATGTAGAGTAATATAAATTTAAATAATATATTTGTATTTACATATAAATAAATGTATAAAATATAAAAATATTTTTAAAATCAATGGAAAAATCTTAAAGAAATAAAGCTCCTTATTTAATATTTAGGTAGGGAAAAGCAGGAATTCCTTATTAGAGTGCAATTTAACAAATCTATTTTATATGAATGTTTATTATATAGCCTTTCATTTTGATTTTATTTTCTGTCATTGCAACTCACACACACACGTGTAGACTTCATAATTACAGGAGAATAATATCACAATAGAAACAATTTTTTAATGAAATATTTAGTGCATGCCAGTCACAGCACTATTTTCTGTACATTATATCATGTATTCTTCTAATAACCTGCTCTATTTCTCTGTTATCATTTAATAAGTTAAACCAAAACTTGGTGTCTTAGGACAACAGCCACTTATATTTCATGATTAACAAAATCATATCAAGAAATCAGTTTGAACTAGAATGGGTGATATTTATATGAAATATCATGTAATCAGCTAAGGTCACTAGATGGTATTCAGCTGGTGAATGGCTGTTCTGGAGGGCCCCAGGAGGTTAACCATACATTCAGATGCCTTGGATAATAAGCTGGAAAACTGGCTTCACATGGTTACCTCCATGTGATGTCTCCAGTGTGGCAGTCTCAGGATACTTGAACTTCTCATATGATAACTATGGAGCATGAGAGTTTTCTGAAAACAAATAATTTCAAAAAAAATAAATAAATTACAAATGAATAACAAGGTAGTAAAAAAAAACCCCAAAAATATTCTAAAATCTCACTGTTCATTGTAGTCTATTCGTTAGGAACACTGCCAAGCCCAGTCCGGACTGAAACAGATAAGAATTAAACTTTACTTCTCAAAGGGAGGGGCTGCAGACATTTATAGCCGCTTTTCATCTATGACAGTTCCATAAGATAAATACAATTATCATTCCTTTTTATGGACACAAAAACTGATGTTTTTATTTACTTATTTATTTATTTTTGAGACTAGGTCTCACTATGCTGCCTGGGGTAGTCTCAAACCTCTGCAAACTCAAGCGGTCCCTGGCCTCTTGCTTCCCAAGGCTTGGATTACAGGCATGCATCACCATGCCCAGCTAAAAACTGAGTATCTATAGTCAATAAATTGTCAACATCTCACTACTAGTAAGTAAACTTGTATTTGAAGATGGCAGTTCTAATTCCAATGTCTTAGTCCTTAACTATTTTAGCAAGGCTTGATTATCATATTTGGGAAGCTATTATATTTGTCAATCAGTAGCTCTAACATAATTAGTGAAATTACAAAATTTTGGTAATTTTAATATATAAAGAAAAAAGTACTTCTACATATGAAACATTCATAGATTTAGTGGAGAATATAAAATTTACCAGCACATATCCTTCACAACATTTATATTTTTGATAGAGAGAATAGGGTAATATCCTTAGAATAAAATCACTAAAACATTAATTGAATCCATTGTCCTAAAATAGCTGTGACAGTTGTAAGGTAGAAAATTGTCTTTTTTGTACTTATCTTCTATATGGAATGTGCTTTCTGTCATCATTGTCTTTGCAATCCATACAGCTACACAGTTCATCTTTAAAGTTTCAGCTTAAAATGTCACATCCTCTTGAAAGCATTCCTGAGTGACTAAGCTACACATGTGCTTTAGTCTTTGACTTTCTAGTGTACATCAATTACATTTATATCAGGGTATTCACCTTTTCATAATTTATATTATTGTTCTGTTTCTAGTTCTCTAGTCCCTCCTCTAGTAATCAGACCATCTGCCATACTTATCTTTGGTTCTTCTTTAGCATATCAAATAGAAAAAAAGTCAATAATTGCCTAAGAAATAAACTCAATATGAACTTGTTAAAATTATTAAGTATTTGTTTAATATTTATTATACACTATCTGCCAAGAATTGTGTGCAGAGAGGTTAAAACACATTCATGCACTTAAAGAGTTGACAATGTCATTATCTATAAAATCTAAATCTAAACTTAATAGTTCATGGACAGTTATTAGCAGCCATGATAATGTATTGAATTTTAAAATTTCATTTTTTACAGCTTCCAAAGACTTAAACATCCAAACAGTCTCCCAACAGGAAAGACCTGTATTTTATCCAATTAGGAAAAAAACTCTTCCCTAATCACCCAGCAGTGTTATTTGAATTTATTTGAAGGTAAATCTGGTGAGCAGAACACTAAGTAGCTCAGAGGATGAAAATAAGTGTCAATATTTGGGTGATAAGAGTCTCATATTATCAACAGTAGATCAGTACCCTTATTAAAAAAAATATGCTGGCCGGGCACCGTGGCTCGTACCTGTAAGCTTCAGCCTATGAAGCGGCCGGGACTAGGGATCGCGGTTCGAGTCCCACCTGGGGCCCGTAGCGAGACCTAGTTCCAAAACATAGCTGGGTGTGGTGGCGCGCGCCTGTAATCCCAGCTACCTGGGGAGCTGAGCCTGGGGATTGCTTGAGTCTGTGGTACCCCGGGCAACGAGAGCCTGTGGTTCCAAGGGCAAATATAGTGAAACCTAGTCTCAAAAAAAAAAAAAAAAAAAAAAAATGCTTACTTGAATATGCTTCATCTAATTTCGGGGTTGATCAACAAAACATTTTATCATTAAGCTTATAAGATTAAGAAAAATGCTTCATTAAAACTTTTAGCACAATTAATGAAAATTAAATTTTGCTTTTTTTTTTTTTTTTTTTTTTTTGAGACTAGGTCTTGCTATTTTTGCCTGTGGAACCACAGGCTCACATTGCCCGGGGTACTACAGACACAAGCAATCCCCAACCTCAGCTTTCCAGGTAGCTGGGATTACAGGTGCGTGCCATCATGCCCAGCTATGTATTTTTGGAACTAGGGCTCGCTAGGTAACCACGGCGGGACTCAAACCGTGATCCCTGGCCCTGGCCGTGGCTTCCTAGGCTGCCTTTTAAAGGCATGCACCACCATGCCTAGCCTAAATTTTGCTATTTTTAATTCAAATGATTTTACAAATAAAATTGTCTTTTCATTAAATCAACAATATTAATTTGCTAACTTAAAAATAGAGAAAAATTCAGAAAATGCTTTGTGCCTTTTGCACATAGTAAATTTTTTACTGGGCTTGAGCAGTTCTATTTTGTCCTCTAAAACTCAAAGTGAACTTTTATGAAGAGCAAATCTACAAATTAAACTCCTCTTTCAGACAAAATCTTTTTGTGTCCATTTCACTAATCAGTGGATTTATTTACAACTGCTTAAAGCATTCTATTTGCTCATAACAAAAGAAAACCTCAAGACACTCAAGGACAAATTCAAACAGAATAAAATATAAAATGATTATAAAGATTAAAGAGTTGGTTTTACCACAGATAGGTTTAACAGGCAAAATCTTAAAACAAAAGGAATGATTTCTAATTGAGATATGTAGGTATCTGCTAGTAAAGGTTATAGTGTTGATAAAGGGTTTCTGGAACTATTAAAATCTAGCTATACACAGAATTTCATTTATATCACAATATAAATTTGAACATAGTAGCAAATTAGAGAATTATCAGTTACTATATAAAAGGACATCATCTTTCATTTTAACTACAAGATATGTACTATCCACTACCAGTTGAAGAATGAATTATTAACAATAAAGTTTTATATTTTATTTCCCTGGCGAATCTCTCAGCAATTATCTAAATTATAGATTAATTTTTGTTTCTATCGCGATAACAGTATTTTGCAACACTTATTTCTGCCTCTTCTTTGCTCTGACCTTTCCACTTTAGGTTGAACTCCATTACCAATATGAATTCTTTCAACAGTCTTTTAACTCTCCTTGCTGTCTCTAGTCTTTGTAGATAGCTTCTTTATGTAATCATACAAGGTTCACAACTAAACACTTAATGCCTACAAAAAAAAGTCTAAAATTCTAAGTAAAGCACATATTCAAGGTCCTCATCCTCATAACATGATGCCTAGCAATTATCTCAGCCATGTGTCCTACTATTCCTAGTTTAATACTTCGACCCTAACCCATTACAACTTATAGTGGCCCCACAAACTCATACTAGGCATAGCTCAGTGACATGATGTATCATGTCAAGAGACATGAAAAGTATCTTTCATACCTCCCACACTAAAATAAAGCATAAATCCATAAAAACAAAATTAATGCAAAACTGAGAAAACTGTTGGAGAGAAATTATCACCAAATAAGTGATACCTATAGGTTGCTAGAGACAAGAAAGTGTGAATAGTGATTAACTAGAGGGATTTAAAAATGAAGACCTGGAAAGCAAATATCAAGAAACTTCTTAGAAGGCAAAACAGAATTCAGAAAACATAAGAGGAAAAATTAAGAGACATAAGAGACTGGGATAGAAGGCCAATCCCTGTGTAGCGGAAATTTTAAAAAGAATGGATGGAGAAAATGGAGATAAATTTAATGAACAATAACAAACTAAGTTTCTCAGAATTGAAAGATGTATTTAATGTACAAGTTGCTAAGTGAACTGATTATAATTAAGTTCCACACCTAGAGACATCATAAAAGCTTTCAGGAATATAAGACCTGGTTTTTATTTCCTATCAAATTACAAAGAAAAATTTTAACAAAATAAAATCATAGGGTAACTGGTTTTGGAAGAGGGTGATAAAAGGAAACAGCAGAGGTGACTATATCATTTCTTTGCCAAGGTATTTGGGGGTGAATATTATTTATCATTGCAAGTAACATGCAGAAGTAATAAAATTATAACTCTAAGACACTCAGAGGAGATATGGTCATAATTTAGCCTAATGGACGAATAAGCAAAGGAAAATCAAGCAATACTATTTGAAAGAGATTGTTTCTGAGAAATCAAGTAACTATTGAAAAGAAATGGTTCCATTACCTCAATCACAAACTCTTCTAAATCATATCATTATTGTTTCATGTCCATATGTTTTATTTGTAGATGTGCCATTTTATTTATATGCACGTATTTATTTTTTCAATTTTTGAGGAGAGCAAAGACATATCTCTCCAGTAAGTCTTTTCTAAACCTGGAGACCCCAGTAGCTTCCCTCTCTGCCTCCATAGTACTAAGTGCAAACCTCTCAGGTGCCACTAATTTTACCACACACGTGACTGTATGTTCATCTCCTCCACTAAACTGGAGCTCTTTAGCAACAGGAACTAAATTTTATTCATCACTCTACCTTCATCAGTTGGTGCATCATCTGATGCAGTGCATGTAATGATTTTATGTTCATTTACTGAATAACCATGCAAACATATTGGGTAATCAATATATAAGTCAATATTTTAATCCATTTATAAAAATTAATATAGACATCCAGAATATATTTAATTCCTTCCTTACCTCATTGTACATTGGAACTGTTTAATGATTGTAGAATCAGATAGGGATGATGTAAAAGCTACATATTTCCAAACCACTAGTATTTAGCAGTCATTGCAAGGAAATTTTAAGTGCAATATAATATTCAAAATTCTTCACACCTAGGGTTTAATCATAAATCAAAAGTTGGTTCCAAATCTATCTGGTATTAAAACAACTTACCAAGCTCAAAAATGCTAATATTCCTCACTAACTCACAGCATGCCACTATGAGTCTTAATTTGGCATTATTTCATAGAAATGTTGCAATTACAATTTAGTCCACATTGATCAGGAAAAGTTAAAGGGCAAAATTAATTAATGGAAATAGTAAAGGGCAAAAAATTAATATGATGACACATCTAAAATACTTAGAGTGTAGAGAGGCACTGTTATTTTGAGATTATCCACACTGATTTGCTAAAGAACAGAAGGAGAAATCTGTGAATAAAGCTGAATTTCAACACACTAAATTGTATGTCAACATTTAAAAAAAATAATTACTAAAAATGACAACCACATTATACATTTTGAAACTTCTGACTAATAGACCTAACAATGACTAATGACATTACAAATAAGCTGTTAGGAAAATGTACACCAGATGCACTGAAACTATGCCTTCCAATTTGATGTGTGGATTTATACTAAAACCTAACATTAAAAATGACTCATTTTTATTAAAATCCATGAAAAGTTTTAGATGCCATACAAGTATATAAAATTTTAAGTTGCAAATTTTTTTCTAGGGTTATTTACTTAGAATACTTAAAGAACAATATAATATTCAAATAATTTATCATTCTTGTAGTATAAGGACTTAATAACATCAATGAAAGGAAAGATTTTGATGACAGTAGATACTATCTTTTGAATGATTTGTGTGGTTTTCAGAGCCCCAACTTAAACCAAATACAGAAATAAAATCAGATTATTACATATTTCTCTTTATAAAGTAGACCTCTATCCTTACTTCACATTTGTTTCTGAGAACAAATTTCAGTTAGACCTGATGGTGTTTTGAACTCCGTTTTAGACAGAAGGATGATCAGAAAGAGTACATTGAATTGAAAGTCCTACGTCACACAATTACTAAGTAAAATAATGGAGTCTAGGCTTTACATGTTTAAATGTTTTTTCTATAAAATGGTGGGGTGTTCTTTTCAACTACAAAAATACACATATCACATCAGGTCTCCATTAGGGAGTCATTTGTTAAATAGTGAATCCTGTGATGAGCCATTCTCAAACTGAGTAATTTTTAAACCTTCTCTCACTTCTCTATGCCAAGAACTGACTCAACACAAGTAGAACAAATGGGAGAATGATAGAAACATCTGTAAAAGCTAACGCAAGTTTGTGCTTGTCCAATAAAGCAGGTAGAAGAGATAGGAAGGTCTAATGGGCAGTGAAAGACGTTTAAGAAACATATTGTTATAAACTATATTTAAAGGTTTCCCAGAATAGCTCTGTTTCAGCTAATCTTTTTTGAGTAAATTGAAGAACCATGCATGTTACTTTATATTACTTTGAAACTTAATATAAAAACCCTTAATATTATATATATATGTAGAGAGGAACCTAGTGATAATTACATCTCTTCAAAAAAAATTTTACTCTTAACTTTGAACATTTTTTTTCTCTAGCCTACATTCTAGGAATATTAGGAACAAAACAAAAATTAGTGTTTCTAACTGACCTGTAAGTTATCTGGCATCTTTGATCCAGAAAGTTCAGGGACCCTAAGATCCATGTAGCCCTTACTACCAACCAGAAAAATATTTGTACTGTTCCTCTGCATCATAGAGGACTTTAATATTAATACTTCAGACCTGTTGAGGCACTTTATAAATGTAAATGCATCACCCATATATGGTAAGCGGGAAAAGACACTCTTCTATATCTGAGAAATGACTTTAACAGAGAAAGAGGAATCACCCCACAAAGTATGTTTTTTTTCCCAGAGTACAAGTCTCACTGGTATGGGAGCCCATCTCAGAGATGAAAAACTTGTAATCTAAATCCTTTACAAGTTAAGCTCTCTGGCCCCCGCAGGAGGAACAAACTGGGAGCTAACCTGAAAATCAGGAGACCCCTAGGGGCGTAGCTCCCCGGACCCCAGGTGTAAGAGTGCTAAAGTCATAAACTGCATCTTTATTAAGAAAATATAAGAGCCCTGTCGTCAGATTCTTTACCTTAATTAAATTCTCTGTAAAAAGTCATTAAAATACTAAAAAGAGCTCGAGGCAAGGAGAACCAGATAAGCTTTACAGTCAAAGAATAACCTTGGGTAACTTGTAACCAACTTTTATTATCCCGATTCACTAAAATGATTGATTAGAAATGTTTAGTAGTATCTAATGCTAATCTATTTTCTCTTAAAATATTGATTTCTGTCTTTCACGATATTAACCTCACGCGCTCAATGATAATTACCCTCACGCGGTCATTTCTGCCTCTCACTAAAATAATACACCCATTACTCACAAAATGCCCCTCCTCATAAAATGTCAAATTAGCTCGTTAAAACAACATAAAAAGTGGCCTGCAAACCTACAATAAACCAGCAGATTTCATTGCTCACTAAATTCGTGTCTGTGATCATCATTCGCCTGCCCAAGTTTTCCTGTCTGCCTAAAGCCTGCACTTAGCAGTCTTTCTTGCACGGCCGGTCCATAGCACACTGGTGTCACTCTGATAGAAAAACCAAGATTTCTGAGGCAAAACAATGAAGTTTCCTAGTGAAAATAAATATCTCTCAATCATGTTGAAGACATTTTCGAAAGAACAAGTCACATACTAATTAAAAAACCAACTAATTGCCTCACTACAGACATTGGTGACACAGAGGTATAAGTTCAGCAATGGAACAACAGCAGTGGAAAGTCAGAGTGGGTTGATTAAAGGTTTAAAACAAAACAGAACAGAAGAAAGAGAGCTTATTTTCCACAGTGCACAAGGAATCCAGAAATGTCACTGGAAATGCGGTGTTCCAAAGAAAGAGCCGTTGGAAGCATAAAGTGAGCATCAAAATCTCAGAGTAATCAAGTAATATCCCACTGCTAAAGTATAGTAACCTGGGTTTCACACCATCCACAAACTACATCGTCTTATTCAGATTGGTTTATGAGTCTCAGTTTTCTCCACTGCATTATTTACTTGAGTAAAGAAATAATAAAAGCATTTACTTTATGGGAGCCATAAGAGAGACAATAAAAACAGTTAAACAGCATGCTGTACTCAAAAGAGGCTGCTATTGGCATTACTAATATAACAGGAAATCATTGGTTCCTTTGTATCTTAATAAGAAATCAGGAACATTTGAAACAGAAGGCCCAGGAAACAGGAAGCCACCCATAAGTAGCAGTGAGGCGGCATCCATAGCACTAGCAGGGACTTGCAGACTAAACTGCCTGACATTCTTACTTGCCCAGTAACCTAGGGCAAATGACTTAAGTTCTATGTCTCACTTTCTTCTACTGTAAAATAAGAACTATAAAACAACATGGTAGTATTGCCAGGAGTGAATTGCTCCTCAAGTTCTTAGACGAGCAATTGGCACATCTTTAAACTGACAAATAAGAGCATCAGTATTATTGAGAAGAGCAATTGGTGATAATGAAGATGCTGTTAATTGTTATTCTTGTTGAGCATACTAAATAAATTTACTTTGAAAGACTACATATGATGTGAAATTTGCTCTTTGGTGTCTTTTCCATTGCTTTGGTGGGTCTAGTTTTCATTTCTCCTACAATACAAGACTGTTTCACTAACATGTCACTGAAGGCTGAAGATCTTTTTCTGTTTTTTTTTTTGTTTGTTTTTTGGGTTTTTTTTTTTTTTTTTTTTTTTTGCATTTCCACAAATGTGGCATTATTCAAGGAGAGTCAGTAGTCCTCTTTTCAAAAACATGTCTTACTGGAACTTTCCTTAAATCTGCTCCATTATTATAATCCATCTGCATTATCATCATCAAAGTCTTCTTAAAATCAAACTGTCCTTTAGCCCATTAATAATAGTAGTTAATAACTCATTTAGTGGGTTCCAAATAGTGAGTTTTAAAATAGAATACAATAGAATAGAAAATTCCAGTGTGTGCCATAAATAAGCATATAATTTCATAAATCTTTTGTTTCAGTTTGCATGCATGTATATGTAAATATATGTGTTTGTGATCAGATTCACAATGTAAGCTGTTAATATGAGTTGAGGGAACGCCTAGCTGAAAATTATCACTCTAAGAGAGATAATAACATTCTTAATTTAACCAATAAGAAGTAGTTTGCCAAAGTTAATAGTTTCCTCGATAAGACTGAGTGCCTCTCACAAAGTTTTAATGAAGGAAATCTAAGATAAGAGAATATTATAGAGCATGGTATATTGTCTGTGAACTTGGGGGTTGGGAGGGGAGGCTACAATGAGAACTTGTCATAACCATGAAGCAGAATAGTGTGCTAAGCACTTGAACTGAGGATGTTAAAAATCATGCAAAAATAGTGATTCGAGTGGAAAATAAATAACTTTCTAGATAGAAGGGAGATCCTGGGAAAAGTTATCTCTACAGATCTAGGTATATAAATGCACCAGAAAAGGACAATGAAAGTGTTTGTGTTAAAATATATCTTGTGATAAACATCACCTTCAGTCTAGGAGAAGGATCACTTGGTCAAGTGATCCCCTCAACACTTTTTATCACCCTATGCCAGTTCTTAAGGAAGACTTGTACTAATTTATTCCAATAATTCATCATGATGCTTGAAGGTTCTCAAAAATACTTTCACTTTTCTCTCTGTCCTGCTTTACTGTTCTCTTCTTATCAGCTTAAATTTCATGGTCAGTTATTATGAACATACCTTTAAATATCTCTAATACCCTTTTTTCTTTTACTTTATAATCATTTTGACTGTAACAATCCTAGTGCTACGTACATTTCTGCCTGGCTAGTTCTGGAAACCCTGCAACTAACATGACTTGAGAAAACATAAAGTATGTGAACTAATCTGATTCAAATTCACAAATATGAATCTCAGGTAGATCCACAATACTGCCCAGCATTTATGTTTCATGTGGTTTGTCTGCTTATTTTTCAATGCTCCTAGAAAGTATTTTATACTTTAACCTTCCTCCTCACACTTCAGTTATTTACACCATCTTCTTCAGTTTTAACTGACCTTGTTCCCTAGTCTAAGAGAAAACTGAAATAATCAGCATAAAATTCCTAACTTTCCATAACCACATACTTCAATTTGTGTCCCTCCTGCAATACTGATAGTTATCAGTAATCCCTTCTACGTCCAACTCCTTCCCATCTAGTGCGCTTATTGCATCTTACTTCCTCATTCAGGGACATGACTTCAACAATTCTTTCCTTTCTTTCTGACATCATCAAATTTTCCCTCTACTGGACTATTTCATCATTAAACAAACTTTCTCTCCCTTGAAAATAAAATCTCTCTAGTGGCTCCTTTCCCCCCTAATTGATGTCCCCTTTATCACTTCTCTTTTAGCAAATTGGTTAAAAATAAATAAAAATTTTAAATAGTAAAAAAAAAATTTAAGTAGTAAAATACTTTTTAAAATAAAGTAATAAAATAAAGAATGCTTATATTCTCATTGTGAAATTCTTCTCTGTTCATTCATTTTTAGTAATCACCTCAAAGACTTTTACCTCCACTTTTACCATTCCATTTGAGGAATATGTTTCGCTCAGCATCACTAAAGAACTTTATATAGTTAAATACAATCCATCATCTTACTCAACAGTTCTTTCCTTGGTTTCCAGGTCATCATGCACTCTTGGTTTTCCTCTAACCTCAGCTGCTGCTTCTTCTCAATCTCTGTTCATTTCTCTTCTTCTCCCCAACCTTTTACAAACATTGGACAAGACATTGCATATTCGCAAGGACCATGATTGACACTTGGAAGCCAAACAGCCAAACTCATTCAGAAATAATGCCATAAAGTCACCTAAGCTGCATAAAGAACTGGAACAGTTGCCAACTGATGTTCTGGCAAATAGGCTACACATCTGTGGCCATGGTTCTCAAGGAAGAGCTGTAACATGTTTCTCAGGGTAGGACAGATAGTTGTGGCCTTCAGCCCCTAATATCACATTTGGAAGAACCCTTCAGTAAATGCACATTTTTTAAATTGTATCTTAATAAATGTCCATACAGTCTTGTTACTTTATTTTTTATTTGTTTTGTTCTAAACCAATTGTGTTTCACCTAAGACATTCATTTCAAACAAACCTAGTAGAGCAGATAAGATGATTATGCAAGCTTACTTATGATTGGTAATTCTACCATTGGTAGGAAAGGAAAGGTTTATTTCATTTGGCCAGTGAGATCTATTAGAGCTTGTTTGTGGGAAGAGCAGAAAACATAGAAAGATGAAAGAGAGAGATGGAAAGAGAGTAGCAGAGCCCATCATCATGGACTTTCATAGCAGCAATGATAGGGAGTGACAATGTGGGACTCATTAGGAATTTTAACAGAAGAGAAGGTCATGATAGAATTAAAAGATGAAACAGACCATGGGGGTATGTTGGCAGGACTACATATGAAGGAGAAATCAAATACTGTGCAGAAATTAACCTTGATATTAGAAATTAAATAATAAGTAAATAGATGAACATCTTTGCAGCTAAGACACTCGTTATCAATGGCTTCTATGGTCCCATACTATAATCACAAACAAATTATGAATGAATGAAAAGTTCAAGCATAGTGAATATTTGTGGCATACATAATCCCTATCTAACCTCTGGTTTTATCCCTCTTAATCTTAATATTGACATTCTTCAAAACATGAATTTACTACTATGGTGGGAAATAGATGTGATAATGCCGTATTCCCCAACGGGCATTTTACTTCTTAGTTTTTTAATGTTTATATTCCCTAACTTCTCTCCATAAAGACACAGAGATTTGATGATCTCTGTCCAATACCATATTCTCACGACCAAAAAGAGTGGGCCTACAGTATAGGCCCAATATAAATTTGTTGAAGGAATAAATGTATCATCACTGAGGGACATCATAAATTATATTTGTAGGGAATGAAAGATAAAACGTTTCTAGTTCCTATGAGTGAGAGAGTACAGAGCAACCTCAGAAACGTGTGTCCTATATCATTTAATCTGAAGTACATTTCAACTTGATAATTAAAAGACTTTCTCTTCCAACTAAGTCCTTCCAAACACTCAAGTGCAAATACTTGAAAATAGTAAAAGCCACCTCCTTCATGTCTCATCAGTAAACTCGAAGGAAGTGGAGTAGCAACACGGAGCATAAATTAATGCACAGGCTCTGGGCTCTATTTTTTTCATGCTATAGAAATCGCATGCCATGATTAATAATGCTTCTATATCTCATTTGGGACCAGAGACCCCAGTTAGTTAGACACCATAGGCTAGCTGACTCTGGTGGCTGAATGCCAGTGGAGGGCAGCAGAGAGCTACTTGACAGAAAAGATTCAGGAGGAAGCCTTAGTGGCTCCCAGCGAGAGTAGGGTCCCTAAGCCAGATCCCCAGCGTGCTGCTGAGAAAAAGCCAGTTTGGAAAACCAGTTCTCTGGGCAGCCAGCAAAAAAATGCACTTCCCAAATACATTAAAATATGAAGCAAGAGAAAGAGGCAGGAAACAATGTCAGCATACTCAGAATCCAGATTCTGACTCAGCACAGCTCCCACTAAGATCTCTCTTCAGAGGTGCTAAATCAAATAATGTCTTGCATTCAGTCTAGCTTTAAAATCTCAGGTCCAGAGAGCATTAACAAACATGTTTTGAATACAATATTTTTGCAAAGATTATCCCTCCTACTGATAGAATATAAACTTGTTAGCACTCAAAGAAGAAAAATCATAAATGAATTAAGCGTAGTAAGTACAGGTTCCACTATATTACAAGAGGTCCCTGGAAGCTTCTAGAATTTCAGACTTCTCAAATACGTATGATGGAAACTTTATGAGACCCAATGAACTGTAGTCAGTAACTCCAGTCCCCTGTGTGACATCTCCAACCCTGGGGGTCACCAGGAAAAAGGGGTGGGCTATACAAACCAGGATTCATGTTCTTTTTCTGTATCTTCCTAGTGATGTGAATTTAGTTCAGTCATTTGTCTCCTGGTTTCCTCACTTTCAAATAAAATGATATCTGTCTGTATATGGTCAAAAGGAAAGCACAGAAGAAAACATGCCTTTTTTAATTTTACATAAAAATAAGGTATTTTATTCCCAGTTTGAGTAGCAGAAAGATACCAAAGGGCCAAGAGAAAAGCATCTACAACAATGAACCTCTAACATTCAGAATTTTTGTTGTAATAAACCCCACTCTTTCTATCAATCCAAATCAGTATATGTCTGAGTCCCCTCATTCTTCAGCATGCCAGGGGTCTATATTAAATGTTTAATATATTTGTCTCCCATAAACAGTGGTCCCCTGCTAAATGTGTGTAGTGGATGTTCAAAGTCATATAGAAGTTGCAATATTTTACTGTCACTTCCTAGAAGGAATTCACTCATAAGGTCACAGAAGCAGAGAGGAAATTCAGGCTGTTTGCAGCCAGAACATTTTGGTTCTGGTTCCTAAAAATAATAATAATAAATAATCATTACTGTGAAGAGATGGGAGCATGTTAGAGAAACTCAAATACAGCTGTCTCAGCTTTGTGTTTGGTTTAGTCCAATTGCCACACTGTGATTTTTCTGGATGGGCAGAAAGAGAGAGCTGAGTGCATGCCAATGAGTTAGTAAATGTTGACTAAAAGTCTAAGCTTTTTGTCACTTTTTAAATCAGACAGAGGGGAAGTGGGTGGGACAGGAAGAAGGACTTGTTGACTCTCAATTCTCATTCTTAACAAGATGCCTAACTGGAGAATTCAGAATTGACACAGAAGAGCCAGAAATGACATCAGAGGCAGCAGAAGAGGGTCTTCAAAAATTAGGGCTGGTAGTGTTTTGATATGTACATCTTTTGAGGTAGAAGAAACAGCATAGAGTTCAGAATCATCATTTTGTATATAATGAAATTGAGGCTGGGAGAGGTAGCATGATAATTCAAATTCTCTTACATTAATAACTACTCCCATTATCTCATTAACCCAGAATTTGACCTGGCTTAACTATTTCAATTGAAAACCATTGAACAACCACTTCTCCGTCTTTTGGTTAAATCAAGTGAAAACCAGTGAATAAATGCCACAATGAAACACACAAAAATAAAACATAATTTTTAAAAACTTGACTTCCATTAAAGTTATGAAAAATGGATCCACTTGTATCTTTAGTCATCAGCTGTTTTGCTAATAGAAAATGAATAAAAAAGAAAGAAAGTAACACCTATGCCTCAGTCATTCCACCCACAACCTATGCCCACACACATGGCCAGGTTACAAAGTCAAAAGGAGTAAGATGCAGCCATCTAATACCCCAGTATAAAGTATGAAATGTCAAACAAATACTAAAACTGTTCATCTGAACTGCCATTTCTAAGATGAATCTGTGCCCAGATAACCCATTTATTCTTTGCAAAAACAGGAATACAGTCGGGAGTGAGAATCTCATCTCTCTGAATTACTACGCATTTCAAGGAAAGGTAGTAAAGACAAAACATATTGGTAACTTTTAAAAGGGGGTTAATTTTAGTACTTTCCCTAATACTAAGTAGGCAAGTCTTAAATCAACAAAATGATTGGTCCTTACAACTGTGAGGATATATGTACTTTTGCAATTTTGCTAAATATTTATTGGTAATATGCTTATTTTAAATGTTCTAGACTGGAGAAGCACCCTTATAAAGCACACTTATAAAGTCATTTTTCGAACAAGTCTCTTATATGGAACTTTATTATTATTATTTTTTTGAGACTAGGTCTCACTATTTTTGCCCATGGAACCATAGGCTCTCGTTGCCCGGGGTACCACAGACTCAAGCAATCCCCAGCCTCAGCTTCCCAAGGTAGCTGGGATTACAGGCGTGCACCACCACACCCAGCTATTTTTTGGAACTAGGTCTCACTACGGGCCCCAGGCGGGAGTCGAACCGCGATCCCTAGCCCCGGTCGCTTCATAGGCTGAAGCTTACAGGCACGAGCCACCGGGCCAAGCCTGGAGCTTTAAACAGAAGCTTGTTCTTTAGAAAATTCTAATTGTCCTGTAAGCAGATTCGATGCAATTAATTTTAACTTCTCTTATTGCCGTAAACTAAGATTAGTGAAACACTTTTTGATGTCACATAATGCTGCTTACATGTCTAGTAGTCAAGAATTATTAGAATAACCAAAATAAATCTTTGCTGGGAAAAGCCATTCCTCAGAAAACAGTCCAATCTCTTCACAAAGACTACAGGGCATCATGACCACTAGATGTCACTGCTGCTGTTTGAATGAGGTTTTTTATCCTGCTTTCAAAAAAAATTTTTTTTTTGTTTAAGGTTTTGGGAATTGTTTTTGTATTGTGGGGTTTTGATAGGTGGATGGTATTTCACACATTAATGATAAATGCTTTTCAGATAAAGAAATAACTAGAAAGGTGATATAATTTGCCTAATGATCCACAGAGAAAATGGTACAGGTAGATTTGGAAAACTGTTCTCATGTTTACACTTTATAGGTTTTTAAAGAGTGAGTATTCCAGGTGGGCGCACTGAAGTCAGTCATCTTAAACGAAAACCCACTGAATAAAGCCTACTAGGTATCACTTGGTTTGTTTTCTCCCTAAAGCTTTTCTCCTTGGAAACTGGATACATAGGACCATGAAGACACTGACTTCCCAGGCCAGATTTTAGAGTCAAAGAACTTGATGTAGGCCACCATCCAAATTCAGGTTATTCCTTCCTCCAGAGAATCCTGTTCACAGAAGGGCTGAGAGAATGCCAACAGATCTAGAAAAGTACCTGCTTTAAAGTTATTAAAACTAGATAAATAGGCCAGGCCTGGTGGCACATGCCTGTAAGCGGCAGCCTAGGAAGCCGCAGCTGGGGCCAGAGATCGCGGTTCCAGTCCCGCTGGGGGCACATAGCGAGACCTAATCCCCAAAAAAATAGCTGGGTGTGGTGGTGGGCACCTGTAATCCCAGCTACCTGGGAAGCTGAGGCTGGGGATTGCTTGAGTCTGTGGTACCCCAGGCAACGTAAACCTGAAGTTCCAATAGCAAAAATAGTGAGACCTAGTCTCAAAAAAAAAAAAAAAAAACCTAGATAAATATATATAATGTATGCAAACAGTCCAATAGAGAACATCTCCAACCTAGCTTTCTGTAAGAGTTGGACAGAGAGAGTTTATCCTCAAAAAGGTTAAAAATAAAAAGGGTGCAGAACAGCTATAAGAGCAATTCTGAACTCACTGAGCAATCATCTCACAGACTGAGGTAAGGACAAAGTAAAGAAATGACTGAAGTAAAGATGAAGGCAAGTCAATTGAGAGAGACAACCAAGTGTCACAAAGAGTTCAGACATTCCTGCTCCCAAGGGAAAACCAAAAATTCACTACCATTAGATGGGTTAGTAGGCAGGAGATAGAAGAGAGAGTGCACACTCAGTAGCAAAGTTGTTTAGACCCCTTTTCTCAAGCAAAGAAAAGGGGGAAGTAAAGAATGGAAAGACAGAGAGGGGGGAGAGAGAGAGAGAGAGAGAGAGAGAGAGAGAAGCCAGCACAGTGGGTAGCCTTGGGAAAATCTTCACAGATGAGCATTTTTGTTGCATTAAGTGGCTCACATTAGCAGCCTAAACACGTAGGGGAAGGCTAACATAGCCTGTTAATGTAATGCTGAGAGGAATGATAGATCTGGGAGTTGAGAGTAGAAGCACTAGTTTCACATAAAACAAAAGGAAACATTTCTGAGGACTTAGATTCTTAGGGGGTTGGTTGAAGTGAGTTCTGAGCCTGCCTCACTCCATAGGGGAGGCATGTACTGGGACATCAGTTGAAGAGACTTGCTATTTTATGGTAGTCATTCATAATACATGCATGCATACATACATGCATGCATACATGCACATTTACTTCCACGGTCTTAAAAAACTTTTACAGTATGAACAGAGTTTCTAAGTTCATGACTCTGAGGTCATCTATTGGCGGTAAGAGAGGAAAAGGCATCTCCAGGATGGCTTCTGTACGCTCCAGACTTGAGAACTAAGGAGATTCTGGCACTCAGCATAAAAATTGGTCACCTCCACCCTCTGCCCTTCTCACGGTAGTGGGTGAGGAGTGGGGGGGGGGAGAGGGTAGGGAGAGGAGAGGAAAAGAAAAGAGAGGATGTGAGAGGTGAAAGAGGAGGATAGAGAGAGAAGGAAGAGGGAGGAAGGGATGAAGGAAAGGAGGAGGAGCAGGCAGGGCAAACAGAAGACATAAACTCCAATTATTTATTAGAAATCTTTTTCTAAAACGGATTGAACTTGTTAGCTCTTTCCTCACTCTTCTAGCACATTTTCTGATTACAGATAGTGTTCTAGGTACATTAAAGCAAAGCAAAACAAAACTTTGGGCTGGTGGGGCGGGGAGAAAGCCTGACGAGCTGGCGCGCACGGGGGTCTGTGCCTCTGCTGTTGGCTATCACTCCGACTTGGTGCGAACCTTTCCCTGCCTTCCTAACTTCCGTTTTCATAGCCCTAGCTCTGCATCGCTTAGCAGATCAGGTCCTCAAGATCTGCTTCAGAACAGCCAGGCAACATTGAGGTGTGAGGCTGACTTTTTCAGAGCGAGCAGACCACGGCATCCACCGAGGGAACCACATTGGAAAAAGGGGCCCTCGTCCCTTCGTACCCACCCTCAAATTCTACGCACTGTGGAAGTTTCTCAAGACTCAGTAACTCAGTAGAATGATTTGGCTTCCTCCTGGGTGTGGTCTCCCGAACCTCAGAACCCAGCCAAAAAGATGGCCTTGCCTTTAATACCGTTCACCTCAGTACTCGGGCAGCCCACTTAGGAAAAACAAATCGCAGGTTGCGTTCGAAGGATGGGTTTGAGATGACTCGGGATTTCAGATCTTCGTGTTTGGGGAGAAATTGGGGTACTGTGGACAGGGGAGAAATCAAGGAAAGGTCCGGCGTTGAGCAACTGGCCGACAGTGGGATGCTCATCAGGCTGTGTATCCTCGAAGAAACCCCCTCTCCAAAAACAAATACCAAAATACGAAGCAAAACAACAACAACAACAACAAAAACTCTGGAATTTGGCATCAGACGTTCTTCAGGAGACCCGAACTGAGGCTGCTCTAGACGGGTTTTGACTGAAAGTGGATCACCTCGCCCAGATCCAAAGACTCCCTGCTTCCCCAATGCTCTCTGGCGCTTTCTGGGGAAAGCACCGCGCAGCCGGAGACTCGGAGCTTCTGTCAATTGCATAGAGCAATTACTAAGAAAATATTGTGACGATGTTGTAGGGCGGAAGGGAATGTGAGGGGGTGGGGGAGGGGGAGTTAGTTTGGAGAGCAATTTGCAAAGGAATATTAACTTTGATTCCCGAGGTCACCGCCGGAAAAGAGGTTGACAGTGGGTGAGATGCAGAGCTCTTCCTCTAGGTGGCGGGCGTTGGTCCCCAGCAACCGTTAGTCGAGTGCTGACTCCAAACACAGGATTAAGGTTCTTGCTGGTTAAAAATAATAATAGTAATAATATGGAGGTGTGGGGCTTTTTTTCCCCTTTTGGATATTTATTTATTGCAGGGAAAAGTCACTGATTTTCCTAAGCAAACTGTGTTTCTCCTTCACTTGGTGGAAAATAAAAACTGTTTGAATAAATAAGTTATTTCTGAACATTTTGTTGTCAAAGTGTTAAATGTTCCCGTCATTTTTATTCAAACACTAACATGATTACAGCCAATTATATATTCACCAGTGTTCTTTATTTTAGAGTAATTGTACTTGTCACTAATAAAACAGAGGCATAATGGATCGCTACTGTTCTGGATTTTCAAGCAATTTTGTGTAATTTGATTGAATTATACGTCTTATCTGCTACTTTTTTATTTTTATATTTGGGGATCCTATTTTCTTGAAAATTGCAGCTCTATGCTTGTTTTGTTGTTTCTCCAGTAACGTACACTTCGGTAACACTGATAAATAGAAAGAGTCCCTTTGAAATGTCGAAAATCAGCTGTTTCTTTCCCCACCCCTCTCCCCACCCCCTCCCTGCACTTGAGCTCGGGGAAGACCTGAACTCTGCGCTGCCAACCGGTTTGAGCCAGTGAGTGTGCGTACCCAAAAAGTCCAGCGCCAACACAAACTCCCCATTCACCCCAAAGGCAGCCGCCTCCTTGCCTCTAGTCTTTGGGGTTTTGTCTCTTTCCTGTAATGATACAGTTGGGTGTCTGGGGCTTCAAACATGCCAAGACAAGCCGACTATGGATTCAGTTCATGTACAATACGTATCAAGGGAAAGAGTATACACAGCGCAGCTGAAAGATAAACTGTATATATTACTCCAATTACACAACCCCCAAATGTCCTACCTATCCAACCATCCCCCGGCAATTATAACAATTATCTGTCGCCTGGCCTATGTTCTTTTTTTGGTTTCAGATATAGAGAACTGGGATCAATAGTTTCTCCCTTAAAAAAAAAGGAAAAGAAAAAGAAAAAGACAGCTTCAATAATCAGGTGGCGGGGGTGGGTACACATACATATCTACCCAGTTTTCTTATATCTGAACAAATCAAGACACAAGCCCGACAACGGACAAGTAGGATGTAGAATTTTAAGGGGCAATCTTCGCGACTGACGGAGCTGAGAATGTGCAATTCTTTTCCCACTAAATCCCTCTAGTTCCTAGGACACGACTCGAACGCCCCGCTAGGAGCTGCAGCTGCGAGATGGAGCCAAAGGCTCTGACAAGTGGCTTGTGTATGACCCAATATTTATCAATAACAACAACAACAAAATCAAGTGAAACCAAGGCTGGGGATTTTGAACAGCTTCTAAAGCCCTGGCGTAGATACACACGTGGGCGAAAAAAAATCACTGGAGATGAGTTGGCTCCATTTGTCCGCCCTGGGGAGCATTCCTGGGGCAAAATCCAGTGTTAATTGATCCCAACCAGTCACACTATCAGCTGAAAATGTTCGAGTGGACAAAGAACAAGGAATGCGTGCGAAAGACACTCTGGGCACCACCCCCTCCCCCCACCCCCAGTAAATCGGGTGGGTGTATGATCAATAACGTCTATATGGATACAAATAGTGAAAGAGAATTGCTTGTGATTAATGAGAAAATAAAGTTTCCTGTGTGATTCCAGACTTATAAAAAGCTGATGTCTTCCACTCTCCTATTGTTTTGTGGTCGAGACTTAGAACTTCCTCCAGGCAAATCTGCGGGCCCTTTTTCGTGTTCAGAGCTGAGCCGGGGAGCAGATGCCCATTGAGGAGCCGCGCTCTCTTCTGGGGTGAATAGGGTCGGCTGTCGCGACCGCGGGTCGGAGCGCAGAGCTCGGCCCCGCCGCGGGCGGCAGCGCTGGTTGCAGGCGCGGGTCGGGGCGGCCCCGCAGCGAGCCCCTGGTCTCCCCGCGCCGAGACAAGTCGCAGCCGCCGCTCGCCAGCAGCGAGCACCAGCAGCTCTCGAAAAGAAACGGGCTTTTTCCACGTTTCTCTTCCCTTGCGGTCTAATCTGTCTTATCTCACAAGTTCAGGTTCCAGAAGAAAAGGGTGAGGAAAAAAAAAAGAAAAAGAAAAAAGAAAAAGAGAACCTCTTCACCGCGGTGATTCATACATAGTTCACAGGCTTTGCTCGCGAGCCGAACTTGCCGATCGCGCTTTCTTCTGGAACGTTACTTTCGCGCGCGCGCGCCTTAGGACAGACCCAGAGGGAAGATAGTATCATTGACAGAGAGGCCTCTATCTAGGGTTGTTTTAAAAATAACGGTGAGCCCCACTGCTACCTTGTGTTGGAGATTCTGAGACGGGATAGTCGGGTTGTGCTGTTTTCACATCATAACGGTAACATGTTTCCTGACGCCATTCTGCATCTCGCTTCCCCTGGCCACTCCTTCTCCTCCCCGCACGCCTCTCCTTCCAAAGGACGGGAAAGAAATAGGGGTGTAGCTGCTCTCCCCCCACTGGGTTCAAAACCCCTTAGTTGTAACCGAATATTCGAAATAACTTCACCTGCACGAACCTCCGTCTTTGAACTCTGAGCTGCGTTCTGCACATGTAATAAGCTTAAGACAGCATCGCTCTTTCTTGTGATCAACGAGGCAGATGACCTCTTAGCCCAAAAATATTGATCTGTGTGCGCGGTTTCGCTCTGCTGTGCAAACACCAGACATCTAGGCTGAAGAGGTAACTTTCAAGGGGTGGGGGTGGGGTAGGGGGTAGGGGATCTGGAAATGAAACCTTAAAGCGAGTCCTCCAGCTTGACTATGCTCGGCCGGCTGCAGCGAGCAGAGCGCGCTGGACCAGCGCTAGGGTGTTGGCGCCGAGCAGCCGAGCGCAGGCCCCGGCACCGACTCCGCCGCGCTCCGCGCCAGGAACCGCCGCGGTCACAGCCGCGAGCTGGGGGGAAAGCGACCTGGACCTGCTGGAAAGCGCAGCGCCAACAGATTTTTCACTCTTGAGGTCTCGGAAGTGCGGGGTGGGGGGGGGGGGGATGTGTGGAGGAAGACCTACAGGAACCGCGGTTTGAGAGTGGGGAGGCAGGTGAGTATAAGGATACCAAATAAAAGCTGATTCCTTGGTTTATCCACGCGGGTTTTTAGAAAGGAGGCCATAATATTTGAAAGCAAATGGTAGCATTTACTTTCTCTCATATGACCTTTCCCCTATGAAGGAGATTTGGGGTGGGGGGGTTCGCTCTATGCCTCCTGACACACTTACCCCGACGCGTGCAGTTTTCTTTCCCCTCATTCCTTCACAGACCCGAGGCAGTGGGTGCGCGCTTTTTCTAACACAGGCTATCCATTTTATGTATGGACGGTGGGCTTTTCAGTGTTCTCCCAGTACTTTTAACTGTTGAGAGTCATACTGTTTCACTTCTCCCCATTGGAGTGTGGGGGACCATTTAGAAGGGTGCTTCAAAATAGAGCAGACTCCATGACCTACAATCTCCAAAGAGTGCAATACCACTTTTCAAAGTACTCCGGCTCCTATCGGAAATCAAAAGTTCCCAGTAATGAAGGAGAATGGTGATGGGATAGTTAAAGTTGGGGAGCTCAGCATTTTGAGCCCTATTCGCTTTTCTTTCCATCTGATATATATTTATGAAGCCATTTTCCAACTCTTGGTGTCCTACTAATGGAAAATCCAAAGGAGCGTTGTCTAGAGTGCTGACTTTTGCCAAGCCTCATTTCCTCTCTTTTCAGATAGACTACAGCAATAAATCTAAGAACCTGAGCTCCATCCTCCATCATTCTCATTTAATATTACCCCTCCAATTTTTTGTCTTTCTCTTTAGCTTTCCCTGACCCCTTTGAAGGATAGGCTGCAGCATTTTTCCTGGACAACTAGAGAAAAAAAAATAGGAATTAGTATGTCAGGTTGCAATTGCCCTAGAGATGTGGCACCATTTTTTTCCCCCCAATTGGGTGGGTCAAGATATGAGGCAGGCCTAACCCCTCATGCCAGAGGCTCAATTCCTTCCACAGGTCCTGAGAGTGCTGGCAAAAGATGGGAAACAAGTGAAAGTGTAGTGAGCAGCTTACATTTATTTACAAGAGATGTGTAAAGTACCAGAGTTTTTAGGTTGTTGAGAGGAACTTAAAAGTCCTTCATCCTTGAGGTAGAATATTTATTTCACAGGCAATTTCTCCTCACCTGACTCTGGCATAGGGCAATACTCGGAAAAACTTTTCCCCAGTGCAGGTCTCAGGAAGCGTCTTTTGGATGAGTGTGTACTTACCTTCATGAGACTTGGAACCTCTGGCAGTTCACAGAAATGAAGAGTCTCACGGATCTCTATTGAAACCCTCTTTTTTTTTCTTTAACCTTGGACTTTCTCTCTTCTGAGGTGATTCCCTAGCTTATACAAGTTAAACATTAAGACTCTTACAAGGCTCTCCCATAGATTTTTTTTTTTCTCGAGGTTCTCAAGCAAAATTGCCGGTGCCACAATGTTATGATGGAAGGATGCTGAAATGACAGGCCTAGTAGACGCTTGTCTTAATCATCGGCTTCTTAATTTAGTTTTAGTTCTGTGTGTGAATGTGTGTGTGCATGCGCGTGCGCCCGCGCCGCACGCACATGCACGCACACACACACACACACACACATGTGCGCGCCCCCGGGGATATTGAGGGTGCAGGCGCTCTGAGAGCAGCCAGCTTGACAACCTGCAGCTCCCTAATGAGTGATGAGGCAGGGCTGCTGCAGAAAAGTAACACTTTCCTGGTGTGAAGACCTCTTACTGAGAAGTTTAGTTCACTACTGTTCTCGCAAACCTAATCGTATAACCTGTAACCAAAACCCACAGAACAAGGATACAACACCCTAAAGAGTAACTTATAATCACTAAATGTTAGCACCATTACCTGCTGTTAGAAAGGGATTACAGACGAATTGACTCCAGTGAGGGCAGACCTTGCTTGTTACGGGATCTGGGGAAATACCTGGATGCCTCTGCACAAGTTCTGCTGGCTCCCAAATGTCACCGGGTCAGGTACTCCCTATGCATCTGCAGGAAGAGAGCTTTTTAGCCAGAGCTGGACCCGGAGCACAACTGAAAGCAGCTGAAAGGAAACCATGTCCAGGGATCTGAGATCAGAGTAGCCTTTTGGTAAACACAGCAAATATAGCCCACCCTCCTTCAACTAGCAGCTAACAAGGAAACAAGAAGCCAAGCAAGACCCAAACCAGCAAACAGGCCCCAAATAAGATAATGTGACATCAGATGGAAAATGAAGTTGCTACTGTCTGTTTGAAGGTGCGCTGTAGAGTCTTGATTATTAATAATAATTAGTGACAGAATAATCTATTTCCCAACAATGCCTGTCCTCTGGGGTGTGCGTGTGTGTGTTGAGAATAACAGGAAAAGAAGTTTACCATTCCATATACCAGAAAATTACTTTTGCTTTGATTAATAAGTAGTCTACATTGATTTGCAGATGTATGTGTGTGAGAGATCAAGTCGAAAATGAGAAATAAATGAATTATGCAGAATTTATTTCAAATCCGAGGCCACTGGATGCCCTCTGTTTTCTGAAGGTAATCACAGAGACTGAGATGGAAATGCAGGGTTAGAGCTTCATGTGCTTAGGGAAGAGGCTCAAAGTGGATGTGGGCTGTCCTTTAAATCCAATTTGCACCCAAATTGGCCCATAGGATATACAAAGCCCCATCCAGGGACTTTCAACTTGCACAATACTCTGTCCAAGAACCCCCTCCCCCTCCATTTCATCTAGTAGCAGTTCTAAAAAGAAGCCATCGCTGAGACAAATGTGGGTTGCTGAGTAAACAGTGCATGTTTTGTTGAACAAGCCTACCCCCACACCTATATATACACACACACACACACACACTGCACTCTATCTCACCATAAAGTCCAATTAAAATAACTAAGAGGAATTCAAACTCACTTCTTCCAAAAGTGCAAATGACCTTTGTTTGTTAGGGAGGATAAATCTTAAATATGATTAAACTATTATCTATTTCTATATAAATGTCCTATTTTGAGAGACTTGCATGCACGCCATTCTTAAAATAATATAACACATTCTTAATTTACATACGAAACATTTTCCCAGTCAATATAAGCTCTTGGCACATAAAATCAGATTATTACAGCTCTCATTAGCAGACCCCCGGTTCCTGCTATTTGAAAGTAAACAGAAGAAAAACTTATTTTCACCTGCTAAAATTTTATGCAAGATTACAAAACAATGCACACTCAGCTTTGACCTAAGAAACACCTTAAAACATTAAAAATTCATCAGTTAGAGCTGGTGTTGTATTCAAGGAATGCTTCTCCAGTTTGCTGCTGAGCTCAGATTTGAATAAAATGTCCAATGTTAACAAACAATACCCACGTTTGGCACTTTGTGTATTAAATTGATCAAACAGATTTTAGGAGGCACAATGCACAATTTGTACAGACCTGATTGAGTTAATATAATATCAGCAAATTTTACATAGAAATGATTCTGTTTCTTTTCTTTGTGTTTAAAACCAGCACAGATTACAAATTTTAATGATCTGAAAATGTTTGGTATACAAAATCATGCTTATTTCAGTATTAGCAAAAACACAAGAAATTTTTCAACACAAACACCCAGCTGTGTCTATTTTAAAAGCAGTTCAATGACAGCTTGCACTTATGAGCATGCAATCAGCTAATTTCGCTTTTTTTTCTTCTGTGTTAATCAACACTTTCCTTCCTGCATATCAGAGTACAAATAGTATAGTTACTCCACATCAGTAAATGTTTACGTAACCTGTCCTTTCCCAAGAATCCGGTTACACCGAATCATTTCACGCTAGACCGACTACGAAAACGTACCGGGCAGTCCACCTCTGAGGGAGCCCTTGTGTGCCATTATAAGTGGAGATGAGAAGG
>PVHY01009773.1:0-54728 GCA_004024945.1 Uropsilus gracilis
GAAGGGAAGGGAAGGGAAGGGAAGGGAAGGGAAGGGAAGGGAAGGGAAGGGAAGGGAAGAGAAGAGAAGAGAAGAGAAGAGAAGAGAAGAGAAGAGAAGAGAAGAGAAGAGAAGAGAAGAGAAGAGAAGAGAAGAGAAGAGAAGAGAAGAGAAGAGAAGAGAAGAGGAAAAAAAGAACTCTCTGGTAGACAGTATTGAAGACATATCCCTGAAGGAAGTACACAATCCTGCCATCCTCTGTGGGTTCACCAGAGGCCCATGGCATTACAGTTGTGCTTGGACTTAGTCATAAAACAGACTTCCAAAGACTGGCAAAATGCTTCATGATATCATCGAAGAATGAGGTAAGGTGTGAGTCAGTGACTTTGGCCATCCAGACTAGAGATACAGCCTGCCAATTCCAGAAAATTGCAATCTTCAGAACTGCCTCTTTTTAGTGAGGCATGGAAGGAATGAGGAAGGTCTCTACTTTGAGGACATCTGTGAATTGTTCACAAATCAGGCATAAATTTCATTATGCTCAAGGTTGTATATTTTCTTACTTGTATAGTCCTAAATAAACCAGTTTAGAAATTTTATTTATTTATTTATTTATTTACTTACTTACTTACTTATTTATTTCACCTGAACTTGTAAGGCTGAGGGAATTCAGCAAGACTCATGGTTGTGCCTGGCACTCATTGTACTCCATCATTATCATGCCCAGAATTCTATCTACCAGAGTACAAAATTCCCAAGGCATTTCTTAAAAGTAAAAAAAAAAAAAAAGGTAACAGTTGTGCCTAGTAGAAGAAATGAGGCCATGTCTTTTTTTTTTTCTCATGGTGAGCAGGAGTTCCAAAATAAGCTTTTAGACTTTGAACCTCTTCATTGGCAATCAAGTTAATTTAAAAAAAAAAAAAAAAGAACCCATAGTCCTAGATGAAAATGTAGCAAAGACAGTTATTTAAGACTCTCTGGCCAACGATTCCAGCATTGCAAACAAGTACATATTAAAGATTGTAGAGCAGCCAAAGTTATTCTCACAGGGGAAAAAAAAATAAAACTGTCTCCTGACTTCTCCTTTACCATAGCTAATCACTAGCTTTTCATGCTTTGAAAAGCAGACGTTCTGTGCCGTTTCAACTCATTCACAGGGCATATTTCTATCACACAGCATTTCACTGCAGGAAAGTCACTTGTATACTATTGTATTGATCCTCATAGCGCCTGTATGAAAAAAGAAAAACAGAATATAAAAATATTTACATTTTGTGCATGAAAAATCTCCAGGTCCAAGGGATAAAGGATAATTCCTGCTTTGAAACTGAGATCCTATGACTCCCCTACCAACATAATATTTAAGAGGAGCATATTGACTGAAGCTGATACAAGGGACAAGATCAAAAGCATGTCAGATGCTGTGTCTGCCAGAGTGAAGCCTCTTTGTGGACTAGAGTGGTCTCGAAGGCACAACTGAGAGTTTCACACTTTTTGGCAGTTGATTGCTCATCATTCCTGATTGGATCCATTCCTCCACACACTGGTGTTCTTTCCATTACCCAAGCCCAGCACTGTGCCCCCCCCCCTTGCTTTGATTTCCCCATCGCTGTCACCTATCTGTCCCATGAGCTGGAACTGGCTCCCATAAATAACATCTGTCTCAGTCTGGTGCATACCACAACCAACTCACCACCCAGTTGTTCAAAGCAGCCTGCCCTTCATACCGCCACCCCTGAGAGCAGCTCCATCTGGGGAATCTCTTTATAGTGAGCCAGCCACACCCCATTGTTCTCAGCTGGGCCCAGACTGTTACTGTGATTAGTCAACCAGGTCCACCTATAGCCTGAGCATGTTCAAGCCCAAGAATACTAGTGAAATGGGTCTGTTATCTCTTCTGTAAGTATTTCCAGTAACCTCAGGACTTGCTCTCAGATAGCTGTTAGATAATTCCTAGTAAATCTTCAGTTAGAGATTTAGAGAATAGCTATTGTACTTAACACGTGCTCTCCTTCCCTCTTTTCTCAATTTTGCTTCCCTCGGCCTACCTGTGGGAGAGAAAAGACAATCTTGGACTTGGAACAGAGATCAGATTCACTGGTAGGCTGAGCAATGACTCTCTAAGAGTCTACATTTTGGGGGATGCCCAACAAGATCATACTTATTAGAAAGCTTCAAACAATATACAATACTTGAGGTTTTTAACACAAGTAAACTAGACTTTGAATTGAATTTAGTAAAGCATTTCTAGACCAAAAAAAAAATGAAACAATAAAAGAATATGATGATAAGCAGTTGGTGAGGATGAAAAGGTTGTCATTGCTCAAAAGTAACTGGAAACCTCTAGCTCAGGGAATAGAAAAATTTAATGTCCTGATGCTCATTTTATTCTTTGTAAGTTTCCATGGGGTCACTTTATGGTGTTCAAATCTCAAAGAAGTATATTCCTCAAGGAAGACTGAAGAAAGCCAGAAAAAAAAAAAGAAAATTATTCCTGCCCCCCCCCCAAAAAAAGGAAAAAATATATCACATTAAACCCCTGGAGCATGTAAATATCACCTTAAATACAATAACAAGAGTTCTTATCCATGAATAGAAGGAAATTTGAAGCAGAAGAAGCAATGTGACCCCATAGGAAATTGCAGTGATGTGGCCACAAGCCAAGAAATGCCTGGACCCTCCAGAAGCTGGAGAAGACAAGGAACAAAATCTCCCCTAAAGCCTCTGAAGGAAGTGCAGCCCATATGGCCTCATGATTTAAGACTTTCAAACCCCAGAACTGTGAAAGAATAAATTTCTGTCTCAACTTTATTCCAGCATTTTTGTGTTCATTTATAACAAGAGACTTAGGAGCATAACATACTCTTTTGACAGACAGTATTTTGTATTAGTCAGTTCAGACTACTAAAACAAAATACCATGGACTGTTTTAAACATTTATTCCTCACTGTTACAGAAGTTTGGGGTCAAAGTGTAGCCAGGACCCCAGTATGGGCGGTGTTAAAATTTAGGCACAGATGCCATTAGCTATGTCTGAAAAACACAGAGGTAAAAGAGGTCTAAACAGGAAGGGGACTTTTACTTCCTTGCAAACCCCAGGAGGGGAAGAGAAAATGTATCACCTAAAGTGTGTGTAGAGGGAAGTTGGAGACTTTGGCTTTTAGAAGGATAAAAGAAAAAAAGAGAGATAAAAAGGCAAGGAGCAGAGACTAGAAAGGCAGACTTTTGGGAGAGGAGTGACATGAGAATGGCAGATGGGTAAAGAGTAGCCCGAGTGACCAGGCTGAGCAGAAGTCCCCTGGAAGAGTGAGCTGGTGGTGACAAGGAGCCATGGTGGCCAGCAGAAAAGTAGCTGGTATGAAAAGTTTGGTAACATAGCAAGGTGGCATAGTGAGCTGGTACCTGGCGATGGCCAGGGATTTGGAAAGCTGATTTGTGCATCAGCAACAAAAGGAAGTCTGAAGAACTTTGAAGAAGCAGAGCAGCCTGATGCACTGGAGAGAGAAGAGAGAAGATGCCAGAGAAAGACTGGACATTGCAGAGAGCCTGCCTCAGGTTTGGAGGGGTAAAGGGACATCATCATGGACATGTGTCTTTGGGACTGAAAATGGTGACTGGGGTAAGATAACTGGCCACTTGGCTTTAAGGACTTTTTGTTTCACTGTTAATGTTCCCTTGTAAATAAACCCTGCTGTTAAATTGCATTTTGACTGGCAACTGCTACATGCGGGTGGTATGAACCTGAGGGAACCTGGGTGCCTGGTTAGAAGCATCTGCTCCGTTTTTGCACACGAGTTCAAAATGGCCGGTGTATCTGGTCAGTGCCCTCCTCCTGTATGCAGAAGATGCCTGCTCACTTGCCTTCAGATGACACACACACATGCAGAGGAAGCCAGTTCTCCTCTATTGATTTGAACACATACTCTACTCTCCTGGTCTCACCTAAACTTATTATCTTCCTAAGGAGCCCATCACCAGCTATCAGGAAGATTAGGGCTTCTGCATAGAAACTGAGGGGTGGGCACAAATATTAACCCCACAATACCTCTTCAGCAATGTTTCAGGAACATAGGTCCCCCCAGGGAAATGACTTAGTTCACTGTCATTCAGTATCGTACGTTCTCTCATCACATACTACTCATGGTTTTGTACTCTCTACTATGAGGAAGGGACGCTTTTGTACTCTCTACTATGAGGAAGTAGACAAGCATAGAACTTAACACACAACCATTAAATATTCCTATTACTCTCACTATTAATTCTGTCACTCTGAAACTCATTCACACACTTAACTAAACAATATATGGACTGTTCATCTTTTAGTCAACATAACTGGGAGTCAAAAGGGAGGCAAATATCAATGTTTTACTAGCATATAATCTGGAATCTGGGACTCTTCTCTCTAAAGTGACCTGTCTGTTTTACCCTAGCAAGGCAAGGAGCACAGTTTTCATCCTACCTTTCTCTAGTCTGGAAACCTGGCCACTAGGCATATAGACTAAGTTTGGAATCAAAAATACAGGTAGTCAGGAGTATGGGAAAAGTATAATTCAGTTTGTACTGCATACGTCTCATGTACTGGTTCCAAAGTGAGGCATCAATTGATTGCCACTGAATTCAAGAATAACCCACTCTTTTGATTTATTCTCTTACCTCCCTGATTATTGCTTCATAATCCAATTGGCAGAAACTTCCTGGTCTGACTTTCTCTAAATATCAGTGTATCCCTGGGTTATCCTGTCTTCTCTATATACATCCATATCTAGTCATTGTTATTCTTGTATGATAACAAACTCCAAGTACGTACCTCCAGCCCACCTCTTGGCATTCCACTACTGGTCTATAGTAGAGATACACACATTTCAAGACTAATAAATCTAAAACTGTCCTCTCCATTTCCATAAGCCCACGGTTCACTTCTCTAGTCTTCACCTTATTGTTGAAATGCAACTCCATTTATTCAAATGCTCAGGCATAGCATCTAGGAGCCATCTTTGACCCAAAATTCCCTCCCATGCCTCATAGTCAATCCATCAACAAGTTATACTGATTCAACCTTTAAAATATTTTCCAAACCTAACTGCATTCCATTATTTCCAGTGCTGTCCATGTCATCATGATTTCCTTCCTGGATTATATCAATAAGATGACAAGGCATCTGCTCCCTGCTTTCACTCTTAGCCTCTTGTAGTCTATTTTCCCAGTAACAGGCAGAATGAGATTTTAAAATAAATATATCAATCTCTGTTCAAAGCCCTATCATGACTTCACACATAAATAAAATTCAACAACCTTATAGTGTCCTACAAGTGCCAGTCTGAGTTCTAGTACCTCCGAACAGTTCTCCAACCTCTCTGCCCAAAGCATTTTTATTTCAGAAATTTGTATGACTTCATTCAAGTCCATGACCAAATGCTACCTTATTAGAACAATATTTAATTTAATAAAAAATTAACAAAATAATAAATAAATTATTAATAAAATAATAAAAGTTAATATTAATAAAAATATTTAATCACTGTGCTTACGCTAGTTTTCCTTTACCATTCACTAATCCTTCATACTTACTTTGTTGTTTTGTTTTGTATCTACTCACTGATTGCTTATACTGTTTATCCTACTTGAATGTAAACTACATGAGAGCAATAACTTTGGCTTGGATTCTTACACTTCTCATTCTGTGTACTTACATACTTTATTCATTCTGTATACTTATACATTCTTATATTTATGAAGTGTGAGATATTTCACAAATATTTATTGACCAAATAATGATTTAGTCTGCTCCAGTTGCTGGGTAGCTTAAAAAGCAGGTTTTTTTTGTTTGTTTGTTTTTGGTTTTTTTTTTTTTTTTCACAGTTTTGGTGGCCAGAAGAGCAGCAATACAAAAATTCCAGTCAATTTGATTTCTGATGAGAGTTACCTTTCAGGTTTGTAGACAACCACCTCCTTGTTACTGCCTTTTCAATGTGGGAGTGGGGGAGTAAAGGGAGGTAATAAGAATGAGATCATCCCAATTTTCTTTTTTATGACAAAAATCCTATCCAACCAGGTCCCCAACTTATGATTTCATTTAACCTTAACAACAAATGATTTCATTTAACCTTAATAACATCCATACAGGCCCCATTTCTTCAAAATATAGCCACACTGGGAGAAGGGTTTAGGGCTTCAGCATATGAATTGGGGGGGGGGCCAGAGCAGGGATGCAAGCATTCAGTTCATAACAAATGCAGTAAAAATGGGGCAACCACAATTGGGAAAGAAACAAATATTTATAACTGCAGAAGAAACAAATAGACAAACAAAAGTTATGAAGAACTGAAGAGTTTAAAAAATAAAAAAATTGGATTAATTTTAATTATTTTAATCTCTCCAAATGCAAAAGACAAAAAGAATAGAGAAGCTTGGCTTTATGTGTTATCACACATTATTTATGCAAATAATGAATTGATGCTAAATCATTCAATAAAATAGAAGTGTAATTTTTTATTAATTACACATATATATACATATATATGTTGCATCATTGTCTACCCCGAGGTTCTTCCATCACCTTGTCACCTGTGAACCATCTTTATCTCTTGTGCCCTCCCCCGAGAGCAGCATGAGTTACCTCAACTCTGGTGCTCTTTCCTTCTACTTCAAGAACAGGTACGATCCCTCCAGGGACTGATGCCTCAGTCTTTGGCCCTGAATCCAAAGACCGATAGAGAAGAAGAAGCTCAGCAACCTCCTTTACACAACAGATATGAAATATAACTCCTTATTTATAAGTTAAGATTCAAGTGCTGTTAGTTACTACAGCAAGTTGATTAATTTATCAGTGAAATTATAAAAGAAAATATAACATAAGTCAGATTTCTTTTATTCTGTGATAATTTTTCATTCCTTAAATACATGTTTTTATAGGGTGTAACTCTATTTCCATTAACATTCACACTTACTTGCATTCTAATATTCATTTCAACAAACAAAGCTTGAATTTCATGGATTTATAATGAACGGTTTGTTTTTCATGCATGTTGTTTCTATGGGGTAGCTATGTTTCTGTTCTGCATTTCTTTTTATCATGAGCCAGAGTTTCAGGTAATAACAGTCAGGGTCAGGATGGGGGGTGGCTTTTTCTAAGATATAGAGAACAAAATGATGGTGTTATTGGGACTGAGTGATGTGAACTAGGTGAAGGTGGTCAAGGTAAAAATGTCTGGTTAAAAGAAAAACAAATTCAGAAAAGACAGACATATATGAAGATACCTGGCACATCTTTGGGGAAGTATAATACAATGATTATACTGTCACATTTTTATTACTCAGAAATATTAGATGTAATTATTGTTGTTATTCATATGGATAACTAGGTAGTGAGGTAGCATCATAATACCCAATCCTGTGCTTTGCACAAGGTGCTAAATAAATGAAGCAGTCTGTATGAGACTATGAAAAATAGAACATTACAGATGCACCTACAATGATGGCTAAGACATATAGCAGGACTCACTGTTGAGTGAATGGAGTCCATTTGCCATCCTCCCTGAAAATGAAATAAATACCCTGAATAAACTTGGAGAACAATCATGCAGAATAGAATGCCCTGCTACCACAACTAAAATCTGCAAGCTTTCCCTTGGCAAGCCTGCTTTGCCACTCTCTTTCACGACTATCAACAGTTTGAGAGAAAGGGGAAAAATAATATCTTCCTATTACCTGAGCTTTAAAACTTTCTGACACATACTAAAAGAATAGATGATTTATTCATAGCAAAATTGTAGAGTGAAAGGCTAAACTTCCACTTGAGAGAATGAAAGCAGCAGGATCCTTGCACATAAAAGTGTCTTTCAGTAAGCACTGTGGCAGATTCCTAACAATTTGGAACATATTTTCCCCCTTTCTTTCAAGAGGGGAGAAATTTCAGTAAGAGAAAATAATAGCCAAGCCACATTATAGATATTTTTTTTCTCTTCCCCTTAAAAGTCAATGGAAGGAAATATTCCTTTCTGTCATCTACATCTTCAAAACCTATGTTCTGGATTCTACTTTAAAATGCCCATTTATCATTCTGCATTTATCCTTTTTTCTCTTGCCTTGCTGTCAACTAGAGCATTGCAATGGTTGCAAACAATTACCTACACTTACTCCTAGAAAAAAAATAAAGAAAAGTAGAAAAGTCTAACTTTTTTTCCTGAACCAAGCTATCTGCCCAAAATTCTGATATTTGCCATCTAATTAATATTTACTAAAATCATTACATATTTGGACAACGAAATATAACATCATGCCCCCCCCATTTACTTACCAGCTAGCTCATGCTTATGTCAGTACAAAGTAAATATGAAAACTGTTAGCATCATATACAATATATATAATTAATATGGAAAATTTCATTTATATATTTTGCCATTCTAAAATCCTTCTAACTTTAGAAAGTCATTTGACTGGAACATTTGGATAATTGTTCAGAAGTCAGTATGTCTTCTAAGAGTGGTTAGAAAGTGGTCCTTGTTAGAACTTTTACTTATACTGTCAAAGAAGAATCATGCTTTCTGAAAGTCAGACTAAATCATTATATTTTTCACTTTGCCTCACTTAAATAAACAGAGCTGTCAAAATTTGATGGATCTTTCATAATGCTGGTGCTAAAAAGCTTCTGGGGAAGCATTTGAAAATTTCAAAAAAATTCAGGTTCCCTTAAAAAGCATATTTGCCTGTATTTTGTTTTTATCCACCTTAATAGTTCAGATTTAAATGCTTTTTTTTGTCCTCTTATAAACCATGGAGGAGTTACATTAAAACCTTTCCCATGAGAGAAAGAGACAACATAACCAAATTATATTTGTGAAATAAAAGAGTGACTGAAACAAATTTTAAAAGTAGCATTTAAAGGGATTTTGAGACAGAATCGGTGGGATAATTATGAAGCATTTAAACATGTGAAACAGATGGTGATGCAATAAGGTGCAGTGATAATTTGTCAAGACTTCCAGGTGTACCTTCACCAGATGCATCTTCCTTGGTCACTTATGGGAATATTTGACCCATCAGGCAACTTTCTTTTGAACCACTTGTTGAACCACTTATTTTTTTAATGATCCTAACTTTGAACCATCCAAATTGGCCATATGAAAGTTTGAATATGGCACTGACCTCAAAGCAACATAGATCATGTTTGTGTGTCATTTTGGACTTAGCTGCCCAGTACCATTTATTCAAGTTAATTCGTTGTTATTTAAATAATGTTCTTTTCAAGGCAAGTCAGCCAGCATTGCCAGTGTATTATGGATTTCAATTATATTGTATTGCATTAAGTGTAAAGTTGAAGACTATGATTACAGATTATTTTTACATCTCTCCTTTTATGCTTTCTTAAATAACTATGTCATAATTGCATTTTTAAATGAAATATGATTGTGTAACCAACACTTTATAGCACAATTAATTATGCTTAGTCAGTATATATCAACCTTTCCTCATCTTCTAGGTTTGTACTTTCAGAGGAAAATGTGTATGCCCTTATTTTAATTGTTTTCTCCTTTAAAAATGAAGTATGTATTAAGCACAAGTTTGAAATGAAGATTACAGAAAAAAATCATCTTGTTCAAACAATTCCTACATTTTTAGTTATATAGTTTATTTATTTATTTTAAACATATAGGAAACAAATGGTAATTGAACCTCAACTATTCAATGAATGGAATTGTATTTATAAAAAGAATGATGAACAAAAGTTTGTACCAATTGCCTATGACAGAAAAAATATAAAAAGGACACTTTGGTGTAGAAAAAATTAGAAAATCAATGTACCAAGTAATTTGCTATATTTGTTTCTTGTTTTTCTCAACTCAAAATTCTGTGCAGTGAATTTGTTTTAAATATTGTTTTAAAGTGGGTTTGTTTATTTCAAAACATCCGTAGTTAGAGTATATTTAATCTATTTTAATGAACATTTTTCAAAGAGTAACAATACTGGGGTAATTTTGAGCAATTTATCTGAAACTAATATCACAGCAGAGTAGTATAAAAAAAGTGATTCAACCAACTTTGTCATTCTAAAATGGAATAAGTTACACGGGAGAAATTGTAAAACTTAAACAGTAAGTGTTTCTCAACATGTTCTATCTCTAGCAAAGCAACTTTCTCTTGAACTTTAACTCCCTCTGTTTTCTTCGTTTTCTTCCCCCCCCCCAAAAAGGAATTACTTAAAATTATACAGAATAATAAAAGACTTGTGCATGGCTTTGACCTTTAAAAATCAAGGAAATGTCACACAATTCACTCACTGATGAATAGCAATTGTTCTATACTCCATATTAGGATTTGCCTAACCAATATTAATTCAAAACATATTCATATAGCACAATTAGCATATAGCATTCATATAACACAAGTCCTACATGGCAAATAAAGAAATTGCAGATTTTAAAATTCTAGTTTAAGTCCATTGTATTCTAGAAACTGAAAACCCTTCTGCAAAGATTTTTGTAAGGTAACCGCTATTCATTTATTTGCTTTATCTTTGTCCTTTAAAAAAAATAACAGGCCAGGCACAGTGGCTTGTGCCTGCAAGCTTCAGCCTATGAAGCGGCCGGGGCTAGGGATCGTGGTTCGAGTCCCGCCTGGGGCCTGTAGCGAGACCTAGTTTCAGAAAAATAGCTGGGAGTGGTGGTACACACCTGTAATCCCAGCTACCCGAGAAGCTGAGGCTGAGGATTGCTTGAGTCTGTGGTACCCTGGGCAACATGAGCCTGTGGTTCTATGGGAAAAAAAGCAAGACCTAATCTCTACAAAAATTAAAAAATTAAAACTTTTTTAAAAATAACAGTTCATTTTAAGAAGTTCCCTGAGTTCTCTTAGGAGCTGTAAAATGCCTTAAGTAACTTACTGCCTATATTTCCTCATAGTAATATTTCTTAAACATCAGCCACATTTATTCACCTAATCAAAACCTGAAGCTGCTGTTATAAATGGCAAGATTTCTAAGTAGTATTCTATTTTGTGTGTATATAGACTACATGTTCTTATCTACTCCTTGGTGGACACATAGGTGGTTTGCATATACTGGCTACTGTGAAAAACGCTACAATAAAAAAGATTACATGTTACTTTTTGAGTTAGTATTCTGATTTGCTTTTGGATAAATACCTTGACTGAAATTCCTGAATCATATGGCATCTGTATTATTAATTTGGGGGAAAATCTCTGCAAAGACCACCCCAAATCAAAATCTTACCTCAACATTTGAGTGTTTCTTTTTCTCCATCTCTCTATTCTCAGAGGTGGAGAGTAGTATATCTTTGTGGTTTTGCTTTGCGTTTCCCTAATAAGAAGTGATGATGAGTAGTTTTCATATGAGTTGATTATACTTAGCAAAATAAGTCACAAAGAGAAAAGCAAATATCAGGTGATTTCACTCACACTGAAGCAAAGCAAACAAACAAAATATAACAAAAGTAATTGTTAGAGTCTGACAAAAAAAAAGGGGGGGTGTTTACCAAAGGGGAAGGGAAAGGAGGTTGAAGGGAAATGTAAAGAAGATAAATAAATGTTACCTATTGAGGTAACATTGGTTTACAACACTGTTTGAGATTCAGAGGGAGAGGAATTCCCTTTCAGGAGCCAATGCCACACTACACAGCTGGGGTCCATTTGATAACAGTAAACATACTAGAATTCTGTTGATAGGTGCATATATAATGTGGTTATATGTATTTATCTAGTGTGAAACTGTACTCCTGAAATTTATATAATATTGTGAAAAATGCTATACCAATTAAAAAAACAAACCATCTGGAAGTTTACTACAGAAAAACTATGTCCCATTTACAGAAAAAAAATAAAACCTAAAGAAATGAAAGATTAGAACTTAGAATGTATATGAAAACCAGGGCAAATGCCAGGCTAACACTTATTAGGCTCTTTTAACCCAAATACCCTCTTCTCTATTTGGCTCATAATTAGGTGTATAGTGAGCATATATTGCATAATGCAGAAAACAATTCATAATGAAACATATTTATTTTTCCATAACAGATACATATATTTATTTGAACAGTCAGCTCTTGGAAAGTGGTTATGCTGAACTAGTTCATGTCCAGACTAGTTACTTCTGAGTTCCATGAGGGTTCACCATGTTTATTTAATTTGATCTTTAAAAAAATTACATCATGCTTTCTCATTTTTCTCTTCTTGAATTCTTTTTTTTCCAATTCAATGCAATATATTGTCTTTGAAAATCTATTTTATATACATTTTCTATAGAAAATCTATTGCATACACATTTTAAACATTTCTATGATTTCCAATATAGCAAAACAAAATATTTGCATATAAAGAAGCAACTGAACCCCAAAATTAAAAATAAAAAGTTCTGTTTTAATTCATCGAAGGGCTAACAGTTGCAAGTATAACATCAGGCCAAGAATTGCTAGCTGATGGCGACTTGCAAAATATCAGACTAATGGCCCTAAGATGCTTAAGTGCTTTACAAGCCTGCCAAAGTACAAAAGGATGGCAGAGTGGATGAGGGGCAACGATATAATTCTGCCACTAGTTTCCTGGTAGTGAAGTTTTAAGTACTGTAAAGAGGAACCAAAGTGTATGAGACCATTTTAGAAGACATATCTCAATAGAAAGATAACCCTTTCTGGGATGGACCAGAGTATCTTACCACTTTAACCTGAAATGCCACTAGCTCTGATGCATAATTTTTTAGCATATTTAGCACTGAGTGTCAGTACTGAATCTAAGTATAGTAAGTCCTCAAGAAACTCTTGGAAACTAACTCTAAACAAATTTACATATAACAATGTCAGGTACTAAAACAGCCATTTTTCCTTCAATATCTCCTGAAATTCTTTTTGTCTCATCCACATAATAACAAAGTATTATAATGAAACTATCTGAATGGCATTATTTGAGGATCTGCTGCATCAACAATGCTCCTGGGTGGAAGGAGAAGGCATAGTAAGCATCCCCAAAGGTAGTAACACAGGTTGGTGGGGAGACGTTTCCTGGTGTGGCTCTAAGGTAAAAGCAGGGGTGGAAAAAGTTCTTTGATTCCTAGAATGGATAAGGATCTTCAGTTCCTTTGAGCCCAGTTTCTCAAACTGGAGCTGGTGATAACAGCTTTTCGTGATGCCTCAGAAAAAAATGAGACATAATTTTCACATTGATGCCTGTGATCTGGAGGAATGTCTGACCATTTCCTTTCTTCTGAAACTAGTATTGATTGCTTCCATATAACATTAAGACCAACATTTTTAGTTCTGTCGGTTATAATAGGCTCAGTGAGATCCTTGAATAAGCTTTTTTAAAATTGTCTTGTACCTGGATAGAACTGGAAGGGATGACGCTAAGTGAAATAAGTCAAAAGAAGAAAGACAAATAACAGTTGGTGTCTTCTAATGTGGAATATAGAAGCAAAGGGCAGACAAACCCAAACCAATAAAAAATCCTAGAAATATGACTGCAGAATTGAGGCTACAAATGTGGGGGAGAGGAAGGCTAGATGGGGAGGAGACACAATAAACTATGGTTTAGGACTATGGATGTCTTGGTGGTGGGTGTGGGGTGGTGATATGCACGGGGGGGGGGGGGATGTGACCCTATCACAGTGTTGTAAACCAATGTTATCTCAATAAAAAAAAATTAATTGCCTTGGAAATATTTCTATCAATAGAGAGTGTAACTGGAGTCTCTTCGTTTTACTAAACAAGCACATAAAGCACTTACTGTGTGCTAGGCACAGTTCTATAGCTTTATGTTATTTCCTTAGAGGATCATGACAACTGTATGAATTAGGCTACATTATCATATCTACTTTACAAACAAAGAAACTGAGGCAGGGAGAGCCAACATGCAGTCTGCTCAAGTCCACCTACAAGGAAGTGACAGAGTTAAAATCCAGATAATGAGGGCCAAGTGTCTAAGTTCTATTTCTCACTCACCCTGGGGAATTTCTTTCTTAAAAAGTGATTCCTGCACATGTATTTTAATCTCTGTTCTGACAGCTACCATGACTCTGATAGATTATTTACTTTTTCTATCTGTAAAATGGGGATACTATGACCAACCGAAAATTATCAAAAAAGCTCAATTTGGCAGTGCCTGGCTCCTGGGGAGCACATCACCCTACCTCTTACCAGATCTACCATGTCACTAACCAATAATGATGCCATGAGATCATCACATATTAAAATTAATAGCATTTACTTGTTTAGGGCCTCCAGCGAATTTTTGACAATTTGCTATCTCAATCTCTGCAACAATGCTGCAAGGAAAATGTGATTCCTGCTTCACATTTTCAAAATATTTGACATCGTTTCTAGAAAATGTTGTGAGAATTTGTGAATATCTTTGAAAGAGAGGGAATGAAAACAAAATGGTGAGCAGGGAACTATTTTTATGTATGAGTGGGTGAATTCTGAAACAAACTGATGAGGAAATAAGCTGTGGAGATGCAGTTGTCTTTATTTGACCTGACTCTTCCATTGAATTTAAGTAATCAATTCAAGCTATGATTATGTTTTCAGCCAGCATAATAACAATACCATTCTATTTTCATCATCTCAAGAGTATTTCTACTCTTATTGATAGTCTGTGTGTGTGTGTGTGTGTGTGTGTGTGTGTGTGTTTCAAAATCCTTGTGGAGAGTTTAATGTGGAAGAGGAACAGTACACCAGTCCATATTGATTTAGACCTTTGACACCACTCAGAGTAGAAACAAAAACCCTAAAATATTTTTATAAGCCAATTTACACACTATTTCTGATTGTAAGAACATGCTGTCTATTTCAGTAGCCATTAAACAATAAATAATTAAAATATATTATCAACTATGTCTCTTCAAGCTAGCAAAAGTACATGAAAATTGAAGAGTTTTTACTCATTTATCTTTTCTCAGACTAATACTTTATAGGCTCAGTTCTTTTGAATTTTATTTACTTAATTTCTTTATAAGAAAAAAGGCAAACAAATCAAACACTTCTCTTAGCCTCCGTACATTAGCATTAAAAGCATTTGCCTTGTTTTGAATTTCTTCATGACTTTTTGTTTATCTTTCCCATGTCCCATATAATAGTGAAAACATTTGGTTTCTGTCTTTTTCTTTTTGACTTGTTTCTGCTAATATGATTTCTTCTAAGTCCATCCATGTTATCATAAAATCGTCCACTTTGTCATTTTTTAATTGATGAGTAATATTCCATTGTGTATATATACCAATCTTTTCCATACAGTCATCTGTTTTGGGACATTTCAGTTGCTTCCATGTCCTTGCAATTATAAATAGTTGCACTAAACATCTGGGCACAGGTGTCCCTTTGTACAAGCACTGAGGTCTCCTTTGGGTAGATTCCCAAGAGAGCAATCGCTGGGTCATATAGTAGTTACATTTTCATTAATTTGAGGACCCTCCACACACCTTTCCATAGAGGTTGGGCCAGTTTACATTCCCACCAGCAGTGTAAGAGTTTTCCCTTCTCTCCACATCCTCGCCAGCACTAGTTGTTGTTTGTTTTTAGATGTGGGTGATACCTCATTGTGATTCTGATTTGCATTTCCTTTATTACTAGTGATGTTGCGCAATTTTTCATGTGCCTGTTGGCCATTTGTATTTCCTCTTTGGTCTGCTGGCTTAATATGTGCATGTTTAATTTTTTATTGTATAACTTATCCATATTCAATACAGGAAAATTAATAAAGACAAAGAAATAAAAATTCACTTCATTACTATCCAACCATTTTTTTAAAAAAGCATTTGCCTCTGCAATTTGAATTATACATAGAATAAAGCATATCCTCCTTTCCAGTATACTATTAAATGAATGTAGATCATTAAATGAACATGTATTATTAATGAAATAACACATGGAAAGTGTCGAACAGACTGCCTATCAACTAGAAAGCAGTCAGTCAAGATCAGCTTTCAATTTTAATCTCATGCTTTAGATTGCTAATATATTATTTTTTCTGAAGTCTTTATGATCTGCCAGTGATGACAGTTATTAAAAGTTCTTAACTTATATCAAAAAAGATCTTTCCTAAGAGGTGTGGTCATGGCATGTGAACTGCTCCTCAAGGAATGTTTGGCTTGTACTGAACAGCAATTCTCCTGCCAACATAAAGGTTAAAAAAAGAGAATGCTGAAGCTCAATGAAGGTAATAACAATGAATAACTGGGTGCTCTTCACTTTAGCAGCATTATATCCCCAAAGAGCAGGTCATTTTTATGTTGATGGCCAGTGTTGGCATTCTATCATCCTATCCTGATGATATCAGGAGTTGATCAGGCACCTTCATGAATGAGGTAGGTAGGTCAGTGCCCTGATAAAGGGTCATAGAGCATTTTCACCTTCTTTCTGCCATTCAGGGACATGGTGCTAAGAGAGCTGCTTGCAATCTTATTGGAAACTACCCCTGATCCTGTTCTTTCAGTCTCCAGAATTATGAGAAATAAACTTCTGTTGTTTATAGCTACTTAGATTAAGATACTTTGTCACTTCAACCCCAAACTAAGACAGTATGTTGATCCTAATGAGGTTGGCATCTTGGATCAGCACAAGGTCTCTCTGTCCATCAACATGTATTTCTGTGGTCCTGGAAATAACTCCAAACAGAAGAGAGGATGTGTTTTCTACCTACATAACCTGATGGGGCCCAGGAAGCCTTGTGAAGTTTCCTTCTTTTGGAATTGAAGCACAGTAAGTTCATGGGGAACCTAGTTCTGGCCACTTGTAGATTTCCTGCTTCTGGATCAGAATACCATGAACTTCCTTTGTCTCAGAACAACAATCTGACTGTAATCTAATCAAAGCCAATGTGTAGGAAAGTTTTAAAAATTCAAAGTAAATGAAGTAAGCATGTATAAAAAAATAAAAAGTTATAATGAGAAAGCTACTGGAACCAAGTTACTGTTGATATCTTTAAGTCTAGGACTTTATCTGTGAAGAGTCATTTTTATACTCGTGTTAGTAGCACTCTAAAAATATGTTCCTCCAAGAAAAATAGATCGTATTAAATTTAACATTTAATTCATATAATTTGACTTAGCTAGAAAACAGTAGACAGTATCATAATCTGAAATATTACTGACATATAGAAAACAGGCTATATTCAGATATTGTCTATAAAAATAAATGTAATAGTTTTATGACTATTACATTTACTTTTGGGCTTTTCTGTGGGAAAAAAATGGACTATGACCATGGGATTATGGAAAATAATTAATAGGAGAAGGAAGCAAATTGTGTGACATGAGTCTTCTCCCTTCCCTACCTTGGATTTTTTAACCACTCATGAAAAACCAACATATCACAATGTAATACACTGTAAGAGGAGGACTAAATGTATTTTCTGGCAGAGAAAACATGTGTCTATTCAACGGTCCCTGAGTAATCCTTAGCATGATGGATCTGAATGAGCCATTATGGCTTTAACTGGTAAATGAGGCATGTCATTACTCTGTATTTATAACAAAAAGAAAGACATCCTTAAGGACCATTTGCCTAGAGTCTCATGGGCTCTTTAAACACAACCACAGGGAGGTTTCCATGTAGCCAACAAAGCCAATAAAACTGAAGCTTGGCATATTATCAAATGGTTATCAAAGCTCCCTGAAATGGGAGGTCTTTGTTCTCATAAATTCTGCCTCCATCAACTCAATATGCCTTCTTGTTTTCAAGACAATTATATCCTAAAAGGCTTTGCCCTACCAAAGATTGATCTTTGATATCTGACAACACAACCTCTAACACCACACCTACTTCTCTTGTAGGATGGTGCCCATGATCCTTGCTTGCAATAGCTTCTCTTTCCACCTGGTCTAATCTAGAAAGTTGATTCTCCCACATATGTAGTGATAAAGATGATGGTGATGGTGATGATGATGATGATGATGATTTTATTATTGGCTAGATATATATATATATATATATTTCCTCTTTAAAAAAAAAACAGAAAAAAGTAGGGTGTGCTAAACTAATCTTTAGAATTGGGTTTCAGTCTATTTTTCATGGTGCTCAGTACTGAAAACTGAAAGCTCACACAGGGGTAAAAAAAATAGGTGTGTGTCTTGAGACAAGGTTTGGATTTTGAACTCTCACCCTTGTTATTTTTTATAGTAAATATGAGTATTTGTCACAGTGCTGTCAGCTGTACCACATTTCCCGCTCTTGCCCATGAGACTTCTTTAATAATTTATTATTGGTGTGGGGGAGCTAAGGAAGCCTTTCTCATGGAATGAAGAGAACAATTTCTAGAAAATCAGCTGGTGTACCTTTTCTTACTGCCAACAGCAGAGGAAAAGCTACTATGTCTCTTTTATTAGAAAGATACCATGATGAAAATGTAAATTTAAAATGTGAGTTCCTGGAACAGGAGACACAAATAGAAGAAACAATAGTAGTTAATTAGATATCTGGCCCAGTTAAGTAAGAGATAGTTGTCAGAATTCATATAGGCATTTAGGAAACCAGGAAAGACAATCAGAAAAGCACTTCCTATTCCCAAAATATTTTAAAAACATTAGAGTCTTCTTATGGTCACTTTATAATAGTCACATATTTCCTTCAGGCCAAGGAACAAGTCTATGATATTCCTCTATACTTTTAGCAAATAGATGATGAAGTCCTCCTTTGTGATTTGGTTAGAAACATCCTAAGACAGAGAGGTGGGACTCAATCTCATTTATGTCAGAAATCCTAAATCAACAATATCAGTTGCTATTATATTCTGAATTGAGTTGTTAGAACATCAAAATAGAACTACATTTGAAAAGGAAACCGCCAATACTCAATTTTGCAACTTTTATTTTCAGCACACACTTTCAATGTTTAGGAGGTTGAAACTATATATTTGAGAGATCTCCTTTGGAAAAGAATTGTTAGAGGGCTGTGATTGTTTCTCTTTCCATCGCTATGGAAGATATGTGTTTATTTGCTCCCCTTTAGCACAATATAATGTAGATCTATTTGGAGAGGTTGATATACATCTTCTAATATGACCAAGTGGAGATTAATGGTCCATGTCAAGAAATTGCAGTGGAGAGTCCCCATCTGGGTGGAGATCTACAAAGACCTGCAACTTCCACCCCTACCATCTGCCCAGGCCAGAGAATGCTGATGGCAGGATCAATTCAGTTACAACCTTTCCTGTTCCCATCCTTTTGCATGATCCTGGCAGAGCCAGGAACAGAGGGCTTGAAAAGGAAGAAGGTAGAAGCCACAATGGGGAAAAGGAAGCATCTGGTCATGCTCTATTCTCTACATCCATGGGCTAGACAAGAGTCAGCCTCCCAGGGAAAAGGGAGAAATTTTGACATTAAATCCAAATGAAAGATTTTATCACTACATATACTTAGAAACACCAGTGATGAAGATGAGATTATCAGATAGACTAAACTGATCTGAGATTTTCAACAGGGGAAAAAGAGTAACTAATCCCATAGTATAGATTTATGGGAAAGGTGAGCAGCAAAATTTCAGCTCTTCTTTTAATGTAGTATTATCAACTAACTAATGGTTCGTTACAAATAAAAGTTCTTCATGTTTTTCTCTCACAATGAAATGCATGTTTCCCCAGAAATCAAATAAATGATATTATTTTAAGGATTTTTAAAATAACATACATTTAGCTAAAAAAATTCCTCCACTCAAATTATTTTTTATTGAATAATTTATATATATATATTTCACATCATTTTAATCCCTGAGGGTCACCTACCATCTCCCCTCCCTGACCGCTCCAGCTGGTCCCCACCCTCCTGTTGTGTACTTTCATTTGGAATGAAAAAGATGTGGTATATACACACATGGAATACTACTCATCAATTAAAAATGACAAATTTGATGAATTTATCAAAGCATGGATGTACCTAGAAGAAATCATACTAGCAGAAATGAGTCAGAAAGAAAAGACAGAAACCAAATGGTTTCACTAATATATGGACAACCAAATCAAATTATTTTTAATCTCTAAATTCCTTTGAGATCAGACTGATAAGAATCATATAAATTCAGACTTTTCAGCTCTTCAGAGCTTTCACCCAAAAGGTACATGAATTTCCTTCACAAACTCTGCAAAAGCAATCAGTTGGCCTCTGATTAAATATCTCCAGACCCATGACTGCATAAGGCATTTTGTTTTTGTTAGACAGTGTTATTAAAAACTCTTTCCTCATATCATATTAAAAAATAAAATCTAATAATTGAACCCCTCCACGGCCTTGATAATTTGACTAAAAAAAAAAAAATACCGTCATCCTTCAAGTCCTAGTTCAAATTCCCCTGGGGTGCTATTCCTGATCCCCAGGAGATGATTTTACCCCTTCCTCTTGTATCCCCACTGACCTTATGTTTCCTGCCTTGGTTAATCTCACTGCTTCCTTTTCAAGACTAAGCAGCTGCTGTTTCTTCAGCTACTATACAGGGTCCTGTGCAGATTCCATGATAATGGTCAAACATGACCCTTGCCCTCAAGTTGCATTAAGTCACCAACAAAGATAAACTATGGACATAGATAATCTTGGCATAGGCCAGAAGGATAAAATCATCTAAGGGCAATGCAGATTTGTAAAGGAAAAACATTAATATTTAGTGGATTTTTTCCCCTTGCTGGATCACCTTACTGTGGCTTCATATCTTCCCATCCTTTAGATTCCATTGCACATTCTAAACTTAGCCAGCAATTGGTGTTTGAGCTTACCAAGGAGAAGTGGCTCATTTGGTTTAAAGACCATGAAAATCTAATAGAGCTGGCTGTATTTGAGTGACATTTAATGGCAGGTAGCATGTGACCATACCTGAAAACTGCCTTCACACAAAAAATAAAAGTTGACAGTAAAGGTAACCAGATCAGATGCCACATCACAGCTAGAAAGAGTACTAAGTCATTTAGTTCAGCAGAACCCCTAGACACTTGGGTGAAAACATTCAATGATGGTGTTGAAGGTATAGACTGAGTCAGAATATAAAAGATCTTGAACATACAATGCACTAGGTACTTCCACTTTATATGAAGGTTTGGGAAATTAAATGAGATTTAGGGACCCATTTATTTACTTCAGAACTTGGAAAAAATTATTCCTTTCCTCAATGCTTTAGCAATTAGGTTAAAGGCATGAAGCCTAGACTTACTGGTCAAATATTTTCCAGCAAGATCCTGAATATTGAGGGATTGATCCAATGATGTAGCAATAGCAAGAAATAGAGTACTAGAGAAACAAAGAACCCAACTGTACAAGAACTGGATTATTATTTAGCATTATCTAAGAATGTATTCCCTCACAAACACCAAGCTTAAGGGGTTATCAATTACGTACTTAATTGATATTTCTAAACTCTAACAGGCTTAAATTTACCACTGAAATTCACCCCCACCATTTGACACTTTAGTAGAAATAATAATTAACATCATATAAAGACATAACTAAATGCTCTGCTAACGATTAGCAGAGAGTAATACTCATTTTCTATGCAGAAAAAAAAAAGGGAAGGAATATATGGCAGAGTTGATAGGAAAATATCTTCAGCTTCCAAGATCCGAAACTCTGTAATCCTCACTGCATTTTTCCAAGCATTACAGTTAAGTGTAAAAATACAGAGAGAAACAGCAACAGAGAGAGGAACACAGGAAAGGAAGAATGTTTTTTATTTTAATTACAAAATAAAGTATTTCATCATATTATGTATTATATTTCTATGCTACTACATATTGTATAGACTTAAATAAAATACATATATAAAACTTAGCAGTTGTGATACAAATATTTATATGTATACACAATACTTTGACTTGATAAAAATTATACAAATTATTGATAAATTAAAATCAAGTATAGACAACAAATGCATTTTATGAGAAGTTTTAGATTAGAATCCTGGTGACATAGAACTTCTCAAAGGCCTATATGCTCATTACTATTCTCAAAAAGGACCCCGGGGGAGCAACAAGCAGCTCTGTAGGAGACAAAGTAATTTTTACATTTAAATCTGCACTTTGTCCCTTGTTTAGCAAGGAGGCTTTATCTGTTTTTAACCTTTACCAAAAAGACTCAAGAACTTTCCAGAAATGTTTTCTTTACCACCAAGTTCTTATTTCATTTGTCAGTAATAGAAACTTCAACTAATGAATCTCCAGTTAATATTGCAAAACAGTCACCATTTATTCCAGGGTACCTATTTGTTTTTGAAAATTGAAATGCATTTACTTGAGTTGCAAATAACCTTGTGTGTCTTCTATTGACATATTATGGGCTCATTTGTAACCTGAGAACTTCCTACACTCTGGAATTTGGCTCTTTCTTACAACTATATCTTTGACATGAAATAAATGAAAATTCTAATCTAAACTCATAGTACAGCTTGGATTTTGTTTCATTAAATTTGCATTATTGATATAAAAAAGAATGGTCACCATAGTCAAATGTCAGTTTAAACCTCCATATAAATCTTGTAGCATATTAAATATATTGTTGTATGGTCCTCAGATTTTTAGGGCATTTTATGTCTTTGTTGTTGTTAACTTTTTATTGAAATAATATTGGTTTAAAACATTATAGTTCCAGGTGTACATATAATTTCGCATCTATAGTATGATTGCCACCAAACTAGAATATTTTAAATAAGTTGATCTGTATGTGGAGGTAGGAAAGATCTCCTAAAGTATTCAGAGTCTTCTAGAGAAAACCATAGAATTTCAGTTGGGAGAAACTCAACTTCCTCTTCATCAACTTTTTTGTTTCACAGATGAGGCCCAAACAGAAGGGAGTGATTGCTTCAAGCTCGCACAGAAGAGTCCTAAGTGTGTGGTCTTCTTGAAAGAGCATTCTAAGTTCAATCTTTTCTCCATCTTATTCTCAGATATGGACACAGGACCTTAAATTATTTTAAATCCTTTAACATATGTAAACAGAAGCAAAATATTTAGAACACAGAAAGTCATAGACTGATGCTTTTGTGTATATATTTTATTTTCAATTTATTCTTTTTCTCAATTCCAACAGGTATTCAACAAGTATTATTTTTCTCCAGACTATAAATATATCTATATCCTCCGATGTGTATGTAGTGTTGAATCTTTACAAGGCTTGGGTGAAATTTTTCCATAGGAATAATAGGCAATAAGCCAACTAGCTGTGCTCAAGCAGATGGAAGGAACCCAGCTGAACTTGAAGTCTGTGCTGTGGAATTTGAATGTCGCGCTTTATCAACAAACTTTGCAAGATCCATGGTTTCCTGCATGGGAGTTATTCCTAAAAACACCAAATGTTCCATTTTTCTCATGACTTCACACACCAAGAGGATTCAGGTGAAAGAAAACTTAATGCTTTTTGCAACTGCTAGAAATTTGCACCCTCCTCTTGTGCCAATAATACTGTTTTGTAATTATATTTTACATAATGTTTTTTTAAGAATTTGGAGGCAGATGAATGACTTCCTTTGAGGCCAGATGCCTTGTGTTCACATCAAAAGATTCACCCCACAGCTCCCCTCCAAGTAGTGTCTTTCTCAGTCATGAAGCAGGGGACCAGTTTTAAGTATAATGTCAGATGGTTTCTGATTTGTTGTAATAACCGGCAGTGGGATGCTTGTTATTCACATTAAACACATAATAGAGGTAGCAGGTGGTGCATTTTTTATTCCTGATAGATCATAAGAGACTGAAATGTAATGATGTTGTTTTCTGTAGTATGTTTTTCCTCAAGCACACTCTCCAGAATCAAAGAAAATTTGTGTTACTGTGATTTAAAATACTGCATGGATTGCTCTTTGCTTTTATATTAAGTCGGTGTTAGAAGAAAACCGATTATGAATACATATTACTTTTTAAATGTTCTTCCTTGGCAAGGGTCTGCATGGATGCTCTGGTTACCTAGGAGATGAAGACAAAATGAAAATTGATTGACTTATCAAAGTGATTGTGAGCTGAGCTTCAAGTGGCAGCTGTGTGTGCTGCACATGAAATGTGGCTGCTTGGAAGTGATTTTGTTTTTGTATTTGTCATGTGAGTAATGTTGCCATAATAGATGACTAGGTAAAATAAAGTGCTATATTTCATTAGAAAGCACAGTATTGCATGATCATTTGAATGATTACAGTTGAGAAAGGAGTTCTTAAAGAAGGAATTCTGGCCTCTGTGTTTCGATGTCTTACTAAAAATGATAGCATTGGTGACAATCAAATTCTGTCTGAGGCAGGACTTCTACTGTTGGCTCGCTTTTTAGTAATCACTTCTGCTAGTTGAGATTGGGCTCATGGGAAGGAGACTTAGTAGATCTGACTGCCAATGCATTTCTACTGCCCATACCCTCCTATCCTCTACCCCATATGCAATTTTCTATACAATTACAATAAGTTGAAGACAAAAATTGAAGTTTCTTTTTCTTAGATCTCCTGCTTTCTAAGCAATCCTACTCTCAGCCCTTAACCATGGTCCATATTTCTGAATACCTATTTTTGGGAATTCCACCCCATTATTAAATTTTACATCACCAGTGTCCCATGGTGGTCAAAGCCTTGTTCTGATAGAGCATTCCAGATGGAAACAAACTGTTAATTAAATGTTAATAGGTTTTAATAAGCTAACTATTAATAGCCCTTCCAGAGGATCTGTGTTGGAGAAAGACCCACAAACCACAAGAGTGCACCTACATCACCTACATGGTGGAAGGCAGCCTCCAAGTGCCGATAAGAACTTTCCTTTTTGTCCCTCAATCTCCATCCTGTAGTCACCATAAAATTGCAACATGTGAGCCAGAACAATTTATCTCAGGAACTAATTGCAAAGGAGACCAAGACAAGAAGGAAAGCAACTGGAATTTTCCCTCTGTCACTATACAAATGCCATTCTCCCTTGCCTATGTGACACCATGAGAACTTCAGCTCATGTAGACATTGCCAGGTTTTTTGTCAGCTGGTGAAGTGGAATATTTAACTAGCAAATCTTAGGGTGATTTGAGTGGTGAAATAAAGGAACAGATGACTTAATATTGGGTAAGCAACTACGTGTGAAATCGTGCACTTGAATAAAGACTGCTGAAAGAACAATAAGATGATGGGCTTAAGGAAAGATAGATACATTTTTCAAATGTAGTATAATCCATGTATCTGGATAGAAGTGTCTGTCTTACAGTATTTCTGTTTTCTCTACATGCTCTATAAATTTAACTCAATCCCAATCAAATGTGATTTTCTTTGGATTAGATTATAGAATCAATTTCACATCAAAATGTATAGAAACAAAGACTAATAAAAAAGAACTTTCACTCTAATGCATAAAGATGTTTCTAGCACATTATTGCTGCCAATCTAGACAATTTCTTCATAGAACAGAGAGGCTACAAAAGAGACTCTTAGTGATAATGGAGGCATTTCAAATCAGTGAAAGTAAATAAATTCAATATCTTTTAAAAAGCTATTTACATGCCTATAACTTTATTTAAAAATAAATGACAAATCAATAAAAGAATAAATGCAATGCTTATAAGTTAGAAGAAGTGCATGATGGGGAAGTTTTTCTATACATTGTACAAAAGAAAAAATCCATAATTTTTTATTAAAAAACAAGTCACTATACATAATAGAAATTTTCACTTAAAAACCTCAGAATGAATAAAATGTATTTTTTCTCCAACATAAAAATTTGCAATATATGGTAAAACAAAAGGTCCAGGAAAATACCCTATAAAAAAATGAAGTCCAAAGTTTTAAATTAAAGTTGAATATTTTTTAAATTCTGCTGTTCAACCAGTGAGTTTTCTTTAATTGTGCTAATAGATTGGAGAGAGAAATATATTTAAGAATCAGTCCAACCACCCAAAACCACCTGCAAATTTTATCTCTGACATAAAGTTAAATTTATTACTTTAAAAAAGCTTACAAAAGAAAAAAATAAATGAAAATTTTAAACTAAGAAGTTTCTGTATAGCAAAGGAAACAAAATGGAAAGGCAGCCTATGGAATGGGAATTTTACAAATATATTTATAAATCATTTATCCAATAAGAAGTTAATATCTGAAACATATAAGAAACTCACATAAATCAATATCAGAGATAACTGATTTTTAAAATGAGCTTAAATTGAAACTTTTTTCCCCAAAGAAGACATACAAATAGCTAAACGGCATATGAAAAGATGTTCAACATCACTAAACATCAGGGGAAATGTAATGCAAAAGCACAATGAAATGCCACATCACACCTGTTTGGATGTGTATTATAAAAATGAGATGACAAAATATTGGCAAGCATGTAGAAAAAGGCCACTTTAAGACTGTTTGTGGAGATATGAAATGGTACAGTCATGCAAAACGGTATAGCAGTTCCTCAAAAACCAAAAATTGAGCTAACAAGAGATCCATCAATCCCACTTTGGAATATCAAAAAAAAAATTTAAATCAGGGTCATAAAGAGATATTAGCATCCCCAGGGTGATTTCAGCATTATTCACAATAGCCAAGCTATGAAACAACCTAAGTTGTTTCAATGTCAGTGTGTAAATGGATAAGGAAAAATGTCATATATCCACATGCTTTTTAGCATATAATCACATGTGTATCAGAAGATTATTCCATCGTAAACATGGAGGAGATACAACTATTTGTGACAAGATAGATAAAACTGGAGAACAGTAAAATTGGCCAATCAGAACAATTACTGTTTGTTCTTACTTAAATTATGTTTCTAAAGTGCTCACAAAATCAAAGAATGGAATGGTTCACAGTGATTCCAGGGAGGAGAAAATGATGAGTTTTAATCAATAGGCATAAAGTTTTAGAAATATGCTGTATAATATCCAAGTCTATAGTTAACCATATTGTGCTGTACACATAAACATCTGTTAAGAAGATAAATCCCATATTAAGAACTCTTAGATCAATAAAAATATTGAATAAAATTTTTAAAATATTGAATAAAATTTTAAATAAAATAAAATTTTAAACTACTTTTGAAAAGTAGTTTAGAAAGAATATGTAGTTATGGACAAATCCATGTACAAATACACATGAGAGTATACATGTGAAAGAATGTTATGATTACTTTTAAGTTAAACTTATATATGAATATATTTGACCATATTTTATGTGTATGCTTTACATATGGATGCTAACTAATGTTGAAATTACAGGTGACTCCACTTTTCCTTCTAATTCTTTAGTTATAAAAGTTTTCTAAAAGAATATATGGTATATTTGTAATAAAAAAAAGCAATGAAAATTTTTTGAAAATAAAATGACTCCTTTGTGGGATAAAAGTAAAGGTGATTTTACATCTGAATATCCTATTCTACTTGTGATGTTTCTGTTTATTATTAAGAACAAGAAACTGTATGTTACACTACAAAGAAAACTCAGTCATTCCAATAAAACTTTTGCTTTCTTTATAAAATCTTTGTTTATGAAAACCTCTTTTTAGTGAAGTATCTGGTGGTCTTATGGTCCACCCACCACTCACAAACAATTCAGATATACAGCTCATCTCCTAAGGCTACAGCATTTCAGTAAACATTCTCAAACATTCCAATATTGAGTTGGGGGAATAAAAAGGACCTATTTTAGAGCATGTGTTAGAAACTCAAGCAGTAAAAACCTGACTTGTTTCTTCCTCTTGAAATCGGGTCAAAAAAAGGGCAAAAGTCACCAACCAGCAAGCCATAGGAAAAGAGAACGACATTTTTAAAATGCAGTTTCGGCCACCAAGGTTCTGTCAGGTTCCTACCGCCCCCCCGAACATAGCAGTTGCCAGTCAAAATGTAATTTAACAACAGGGTTTCTTATTTACAAGGTAAATTAACAGGGAAAACAAAAAGTCCTTAAAGTCATTTTACCCCAGTCACCATTTTCACTTCCAAAGATCCCAAAGGTGCATGTCCATGATGGTGCCCTTTGCCCCTCCAAACCTGACGCAGGGACTCTGCTAAATTCAGTCTTTCTCCAGCATCTTCTCTTTGCTTCTCTCTCTAGTGTTCCAAGCTGCTCCGCTTCTCCAAGTCTCTTGAAACTTCTTCAACAAATGTTGATGCAAAAACCAGCTGGTTTTTCCAAATCCCTGGCCATCTCCAGGTACCAGCTTTCCATGCACCTTACTGCGGTGCCACACTCTCCACACCAGCCACTCTTCTACTGGCCACCTTGGCTCCTCGCCACCACCAGCTCACTCTTCCAGGGGGCTTTTGCCCAGTCTGGTCACTGGAGCTACCAGCCCACCATTCTCTCTTCTCCCCAAAAGTTTTCTCTCCTCAGTCTCTGCTTCTTTCCTTTTTTCCTCCTGAAAACCAGAGCCTCCAAGCAACGTCCCCTCATACAACCTCTTGGTGCTACATTTTCCCTTCCCCACCTGGGATTTGCAACAAAACAAAAGAAGGAAGTAGCCTTATATTGTTTAGTCCATCTTTTACCTCTGTGTTTTTCAGAAATAGCTAATATCATCAATGCCTAAATTTTAATACTGCCTATATTGGGGTCCTGGCTTCACTCTGACATATGTAGAATTATTAAAAAGACTTTCTAAAGTAGCAGTTATGCTATTAACAGATATGATATTAACTAGCCTGGGAAGTAAAGGGTGCCTTTGTTAAATATTAAGAAATAGAAAATTCTCTGCAAAGATTAAGTGAAATTTCCTCCCTCCCCATTACTTGGGCTCTATCAGATGAACACATCTGTCTTTAAAATTTAGCTTTCATGTATTTCTTATTTAATTTCTCTCCTACAATTAATTGCCTTGCTGGTAAATAACAGGACCATTATGTGATGTTACATTAATCCTTCACCATTTTAACCTTGACCAATATACCAATACTCTGCAACAAAAACACATCACAAATAGGTGAGTTGTTTTTCCATGAAGAAAAAGCAAGTGCATATTATGAGGTAAAGACACCCAACCTGACTCTTAGCGCTAAATTTCATCCCAGAGCCTCTATCTACCCATGAGGTTTTCACAACCCATAGGATTGGGTATACATTATTTTGAAAATGTTTGAATTATTGTTCCTTTTCCCTGGGTTCAGTTGAATCTGTTGTTTCTGCTGGCTCCTCTAGGTGCCCTGGGACAATTGACATTTGCAAGACTTAACCTGAGCCCTACCCTTTAGAAGAGCTTGGGGGCCTCAGCTGTCACTTCTATTTCCATGGAAACTCAAATCAGATTGCCATAAATCAGGTTAGTCTCTTAAAAATCATATTTTGTTTAAAGAAATACTGCCCACCACCATTTTAGTATTTGAAAAAGTGTTTTGTTGGAAATCATTTTCTTGTTTTTAAGGATTAAATATTCGTTTCCATGGTAGCAGATTAATAAACTGCAAAGGTACAGCTAAGCTCTGAAAGTTGCTTCTGGGAGCACAGACACATTCAGAGTCTATTGTGGTAAGGAAGCCACCCACAGTGTGAACTCTAAACGTGTTTTTATGATAATAATAAAGAATGATCTCTGTTTCTATTCATCTATGTTTCCTATCAGTGGAATACATTAGCTAAATAGAGTTACATGAGAATTTTTGTAATAATAACAATAATTGTTCCCTACAATAATACTGTCAATAATGTAACTAAAATGTAGAAGGTGCTTTCCATAAAGGATCTCCAGTCATTAATATTATTGTCTCCACTTCACATAGAAACTGAGTCGCACTGAATATCACAAAGATAGTGACAAAGGAGGGAGCCATGATTTTCTCGGATCTGGTCTCCTTTGGGATCAAAGCTCTTCTCTCACCCTTTTCAGAAAGACTGGAACAGAGGAAGAACAGTCTTCCCACCCTTACTCCAACAGATGTGCACACACACAGTCACACTTACACAAGTGCATCTGCAGCATTCAGTTCAGGGAGGGTGAATGAAGTGAGAGATAATCAAACTCCAAAGAAGTGCTTAAGCTCTGTTAGCTCCTTCTCTGACCAGGTCATGGAAAGAATGTCCAGTTGTGTTTGTCATCAAAAATGGGAAGTAATCTTGCCAGGCCTCCATCTTGCAATGGAATTCCATGCAGCATTCTTTCTCTTTTCATATTTCACCCTCTTACCACCAAACACAGCCTATTCTATAGGAATGTCTTAGAGAATGGTCCTCAAAAATAGCATTGCTAGTTGGGCACAGTGGTGCGTGCCTATAAGCAACAGCTTATGGAGTCACGGCTGGGTCTGGGGATCACGGTTCAAGTCCCACCTGGAGCAACACAGTGAGACCTAGTCCCCCCCAAAAAAAAAGAAAAGAAAAAGCTGGGTGTGGTTGTGCATACCTGTAATCCTAGCTACCTGGGAAGCTGAGGCTGGAGACTGCTTAAATCCCTGGTACTACTGGCAATGTGAGTCTGTAATTCCACAGGCAAAACTAGAGAGACCTCGTCTCAAAAAAAAAAAAATAGCATTGCTTTGCTGATTTAAAAGAGTGAATAACTTCTTTTAAATTCCTAATCAAATGATGAAAATATTTAGTCAATTCAAACAGCTGCAGCAGGAACTGAATAGATAATTTTACCCTACAATAATATCTTTCTTCTTTACTAGAGAGTACAAATTTCAACTGTGCAATCAAATGCATAGGTAACCACACATCTTCAGAAAATTAGATAGGGACACTAATGGTCATTTATGATAATGGTCTTTTCTAATTTAATTCTGTTGGAGTTAAAAATAAACTCCCCAAATCTCTGTGGACATACTTTGCAGGAATTGGATCTATTTCAACATTAAAACAGCTGTCTTCCACATTTTTTCTCAGGCAAAATGTAGATGGAAAACTGATATAGCAGATTTTGTCTCCAGGCAAAATGAAATGGATGATTTTTATGTCAGTACAGGAAAAAAGGAGGGGGTAGTTCCCAAAAGAGCAGCTCAAGCTCACTTTTAATTTATGTCAATATTTTCCTATTGAAGTAGAAGAAACTATAGAATAGAATATTTTTGAACCAGTAGAGTTGAAGCATCCTTGACATCACAATGGTGCACTGTTTAACCTTGAACTACCCAGATGCTTTGGAATAGAGGTAAACTTATTTCTAATTTAAAGAGTTTGGAAATCATGACACTGAAGACCTAAGTGACATTTAATTTGAAGTTACAATTACAGTGTTTCCTAAACTCACAAATGCCTCTTCAAAGACCAAACACTGAAAGCCAAACAGAACATAATTCCTCAAGTAAAGAAGCAATTTTCCAAACAAAATACAAGTTGCCATTTGAAACTCATTACTGCCAATGTTCTGTTTCTTCAATTTTCAGATCCTTAGAAGTGATATTTCGAATTTCTAATTCTCTGAGCTTAGCCATAATGTAAATTACCACTGTAATATAAATGAAACTACAATAAACAAAAAATTTGTAGTAATCAAAGAAAATGTATCCCAAATGGACAAGCCAATAATATTCAAAATGTATACCTAATTATACATGCAAAGTCATAAATTAGAACCAAAAGTTAAAACCAGCCTAATTAAGAAGATAAAGAGGACTTGAACTATAACTTTGTCTATTTATTTACATACAACATACAACAAAGCAGGTAAACAATCATTAAACAAGGAATCCTGTACTTTTAATTTTAACCTAAGAAAAACACCAAGCACTCCCTCAAATAAACTTCTAAAGCAAAATCAGTTTTACCCTCTTTTCCTCCTCTTTTAGCTTGGGTAGGCAGAATGGACCCCCCAAAGTCTGTGACTGAATCTAGGTAACCTATGAAAATGTTCTATTATGTGGCAAAAGTGGCTTTGTAGCTATACTCATGGTACAGGTTTTTATTAAGAAAAAATAGCCTGGATTATCCAGGTGGCTCCATCTAATTTTACTATCCTTTCACAACTAAAAATATTCCCCAACTAGAACTTTGAAGAGGAAGGCAAAGGAAACTCTAAGCTTGAGAAGTTTTCAATAGGTGGGAGCTAGCCCTGAGATGCAGGTTTACATGTGCATGAACTGAAGAAGGCCTGTGCAGCTAAGATGCAGCCTCCACACACAGCCAGCCAAAAATGGGACTCTCAGGTCCACAAATGCGCAATTAAATCCTGCCAACAGCATCACTAAGTCAGAATGTGGAGTCTGAGAGAATCCCTTTGTAAGACACCAGAGGTTTACCTCTTGGTTTTGAGCTTGAGTCTCAGAGAAGAGAACCCAGCTGAATGAACTAGAACTTTAGACCTAGAAAATCGTAAGACAAATGGGGTGTCTTTAGTTACTAAATTCAAGACAAATTATTACACCAAAAATGGGAAACAAATACATACCCCACCCGAAAATCCACTTTCCCTTCACCGTTCACCTTCTATGTATCTTCATAAGAAATAAAATCAGTCAAGTATGTCTTTAAAAATTCTCTTACTCTCTATAGGGGATGCAAAATTGCAAGCATATAAAGAACTAGGGAGCTGGGGATGAGGACGGTGAGAAAATTCTTTAATCTTCTTAAACTTTAGTTTCCTCTATAAATGGAAAATCTTAGCTTTCTGGCAAGCTAAAGAATAGATGAATGGTTTGATAAGTTTATAAGCATATGCAACATTCTTAATCTATCTCTATAAACCTTTCTGAAGGTCACAGTCCATGTTCAAGAAATATTATTACCACCACTTTACCAATAAGTGGCTGCACAAAGCAATGAAGGTTTTTATGAAAAAAATTATAATAGTATGTTCAAACTTTATAACATTTCCAAATAGCATGTCATAGAAGCCAGGTATTATGTCACAGAACCCCTAACTCTGCTTACCACTAACTCAGATGAAAGAGGGTGGTATTATTTCAAATTCTTACTGACTTTCTTAAAATCTGAATTGTAAAAATAAAATTTGAATTGCTCTTAATAAATTGTTTAAATAGATATATTTCAAAAATAGGCTATAAATACTCAAGAGTAATTGAGCACACTAATTTAGTAGCTTTTAAGCTAGAAAATCTGCCCAATTCCAATGCAGAAAATCATTTTGTAGAGTGTACATTGATAATTTCACAGCTCTTAGGAAAAAACTATCAATAATTTTTTAACTTCACAAATCAGTTAAACTTCGTGAATTGATTACTAGATGAGTTCATTAATAGGAGGATGGATTTGCAGATTCTCGTTGGCACAGGAAAGACACTGAATAAATATTTGCTGTATGAATGACAAGTAGTTGGTATTATGTTTGGCCTTAGACTTAGCTCTTACATTCCTGGAACAATACATTATTATAATAAAATAAAAATAAATTAATCATTTATCCACCCCTTTTTTACGCATCTAATTTAGAGAAGCTTGAAAAGCAATAAATTTGTATCTTTTAACATATCAGCTTTAAAAGTTTTGTCAAGTTAACAAAACTTCATCTCTCATTTAAACTTTAGAAGACAAAATGCAACGTAGTCCTTATAAAATATAGCAAGACCTGAATTAGAGAATATTTCATGATTCAAATGTCTTTTAAAATCTGTACTAAAATTTCATGGTGAAAACAGAGTCCAAATCAGAGAAGATGGCATTGATTGGGCCCATAGTGAGTGCATAGTAAACATTTCTTAACTATTTAAAGACTGATTGATTGATCTTTGACCATTAGAAATATGTCAGAGATCACTTGAATTATAAGGCTCTCATGTCAGGAAAAATGAACCCTATCTTTGTATTTTTTGCTTCCCCTTCTCCAAATCCCAGACTTGTATCTCTAATCAAAAGGAAAGGCAGCAGAAATAGCACCAATATTGTTAATTGGAGGAAGTATGCTAAAGAACATGGTGGAATCAACTGGGCCCATTTGGGTAGCAAATTTTACAGCTTGACATAAATCCAAGAGTCCTGATTTGCATAAGAAGAAGATCCAAGATCTTAGAAAGAAACTATGATGAGAATTTGGGACAGAAAAATAATCATGATACCCTGAAGCTAGAATTAAGAGCCTCACAAAGGGGAGAATATCATAGGGCATACTAAGTATGAAAAAGGCAAAGTACATGATTCCCCTTAAGATCTCAGGTTTATTGTCACAGAAAGACAGACTCACTGGTATCATTACTAAGTGTACTGCATTCGTATTGTCCTAATTCATAAATGCTTCAAAAGTTAGAGAAATAAAACTTCCTTGAACAAAACAAGCTATAGCTATTTGCTGGTTAAATAAACAAGTTCAGAGAAACTAAATGTCATCTCAGCATAAATCTCATCACTACTGAAGAGAGAAGTTTTTTTCAGACTTTCTGTATCATGAGACACTCAGGTTACTAAAAATAAGCCTCACTGCCTAAGAAATCCCCCTACTTAAGCCCTCTCACTTCTCAATTAAATAAATTACACTAACTCTATAAAAGATGGGAAAAGCTGCTGGGCATGCTGGCGTGTGCCTATAATCCAAGCATTGAGAGTCAAGAGGCCAGGGATCAGTTCAGTTCATGGATTTGAGACTACCCCAGGCGATATAGCGAGACCTAGTTTCTGGGGGGGGGGAAACAATGATGGGAAAAGCCCAAGAGAAAATACTGAAATTATCAATTACAAAGGGGAAAAAAAAAAAGGCAAGCAAAAGAAGTCAAAGGCTTATACCCACTCCTGGTTTTCTCGATTATAATCTGTGCTTTTACTATTTTTCTTGTCGTTCAAGTGACCTGAGAAATAAGAGCCAAAAAAGTGAAGGCCCAACCAGTTTTCATTTAAAGAGGCCAACAAAAGTCTGTTTCAATGCTAAGAAAGACTAGGAGGTAAACTGCTCTCTACTTCTGCTTCTGACAACCTGAATCTTAGGGACCCCTTCAAATTGCTCTTCCTTACAGTAATAATCACTGTGGCTAATTGGAGTTTGTTTCTAAATCACTGTCAAGGAAAAACAATACTTTCTTTAGGGGCTTCTTAAATTTAATTCAAGACAAGAGTTATGAGACCAAGTTCTCGGTACATTGTCTGAGACCATGACTTTTATCTTCCCATCATTTCTTATATGATTGATCATTCCAATGAGAAGATATGGAGAAATCACATTCTAATAGCTGTGACCAAGAACTAGGAATTCTCATCCCACACCAGAAGCACAGTTCAGCTAAACTCAGTTTTCTTTCACCAAAACCAGTCTAATTTTTCTTAAATCTTAGTTTTTCCTGAAAGTCATTTAGAACTCTACCATTCATTAGAATAATTAATTTGAAATTTGAAATATCTTGGTTCATGTATCCTAATTTTTTTTAAATAAGGAAGTAACCATGGATCTTTCATGCATTTATTTCTTTTTCTTCTTTTATTCACTTTTATTGCGTTCCTTCCCATGCTGTGATCCGCTCACATCATTGTACTAGGTAGGCATTGTGGAATACAATGGTGAATAAAATGTGGGCCCTGTACTCAAGAAATTCACAACACTGAAGAAGAAAATTATATCCAGACATCTGTATCTGCAAGATAAGAATGGTAGCAATTCCATTGGGACAAAGTGTAACAGAAGCCCAAAAGAAGCAGTAATTTGCAATGCAGAAGAGAGTGAATGAGATGAGATGGCTCAAAAGTAAAAACTAAAATACAATAATTGTAATAAAAAGAAGATGGAAAGGAGAAGGAAGAAGATAGAAAAGAGAAGAAAGGGAAGAGAAAAAAAGCAGTGGGAAAATATAGATAGTAAAATAAAAGATGTGGCTAAACTACATAATGTATGAAGTAATGAGACAAAATTGAGACCAGATGGATTCTGGCTTATAGTGAATGCTGGATTTAAACTAGTGAGCTTGTATCTTTTAAGCACACCCTTGGAAGAGTTTGGTGGTTAGTGAAGAATGTAAGGGTTGCCCATTGTACATTTCAGGAAGAGAGCTCTTGACTAGAGACTGATTGAATATATTTTAAGGAGGAAGGGATGATGAGTACAAGTAGTGGGAAATTAAGAGCATGATAATGTAAATGGGATATTAGCAGTTCTATAGATGCCAACTAGATGAACTTTCCAGATGAAATTAAAATGTAAACTTAACTAGTCTATGTATAGTCTTTTCTGAAGTATGAGTCTAAATGAAGCAGAAGTTTCCAAACTATTGTTTACTGATTGTTTCCAGATGTTCTTGGTTTCTACTATATTTGTCTATATGTAACAAAGGAAAGTGCTAACAAGAAGCAGAGGGAGTCAGGGATTGCTGACCTAACACCTACGTGATGCATGTTATAATTGGCAATTGGCAGATCTCTGGTTAACTTGATCAAAATAGGTCAAGCTGATGAGAAACGGATCAAGTCCACCAAAAGGTATCTAAGATACACAGACTGACAGTCAATATTGATTGTGTTGGACACATCACAAAATGAAGGGAGATTTTGGCAATGTTTGCAGGCACTGATAGTTAAACCAGGAACTCTTTGTCTGAAAAATAATCCTCAACTTGATGGAAACAGAAAATTCAAAACAACCATTTTAAAAACAAACATTGAAATAGACTGGAGTCAATTCTTAGATGAAAAACAATACTACTCACAAGTAAGCATACCCATTTACTTAGAAGAATAAAAAGAGTATTCTCCTTTATAGCTTAGCTACACCAGGTCACCTACCCTGAACTCTTTGCCAAGTTAAATTGCTAGACTCCATTTTTTTTTAAACTGAAGTTAATTAATCTTCTTTGGCTCCAGCATTGTCATGTATGTAGGTGTGCATTCTATGTCTATGCATGTGTATGTATTTATTCTGCAGATATTCTTTCTGCACTTTTAATTTCCTCTTATTCTGCTTAGATAAGTTTTGTGGCTTTTTTCAGGTCATTCACATGCAAAATATGAAGCACATGTAGCTATCTTTCTCTAAATGAGATGGATTCAATGCATAAAAGACAATTTTTAATTTTTATTTCAACCTCAAAGGTAATTTTTCCCTCCTGAAAGAATTTCAAAACATGAATGTTATGTTAATTTATATAATCTCTGATTTAACAAGTCTCTTGATTAAATACGTCTCATAGTCAAAGACAAAAAAAAAGGGTGTGATTATGCTCTCTGAATACATTTTCCTATAACTAGGTATGTTTGTGATTTTTTTGGCAAGTTGCTTCCATTGATGGAAGAATAAAAGTCATTAACAGATTAAATGTAAAGTGATTTCATTTTAACCAAATGCTCTTTATTTTCCTCCGAGCTTTAATGCAAAAGGTCATAAACAGGTGAAATGACAGCAGAGACATAAGAGAAGCAGAGTGACAGGGCGGCCCACCTTTAGTGGTACAATTGGGAGAAGCTTTTAAAAGATGCAGAAGGCAGAAGGAGAAAGACAGTTACTGGATGGTGCCACTCATAAGCGGACTACAGAGAAACTCAACAAAGGAACAGATGAAGTGAAGATTAAAAATGAACCCAGAGCTGAGGATATTAGAAGAGAGGTGAGAGTAAGCTGGCAGGGAGTTCAGTGAACAAAGATGGTGGACCACTTGTGCTCTGGTGGTGAGTGCACAAAACTTGAAAGGGGAGCATTCTACAATCCCAAAATATAAACAACAATGGAAGCCAACATTATTTCAATAAAATAAATAAATAAACATGTACAATGCAAAGGCAGAGGAGAAAGTGCCATTTTCTAGCCAGAAAGATGATTAGGAGGGTGCCATCTTCTGGAATTTTCCCAGTCTGATATTTTTTCTATGCAAATACCAATCAAACCTATTTGACAACGTAGGGTATAAAATTACAAGACAGTTTTTCTTTTTTGCAATTTTATATTTCCTTACACCGTTGCTGATTTTTCTACATTACTTGATTTCTCATGTGTGGAAGTGAAAGGGATTATTCTCACTGAAATAAATCAGAAAGAAAAATATTGGATGACTTCACTTAAAAGAGTATATGGCCACCACCTTCCCTACCTGACCACTCCCTCCCATATCCACCCCTCCTAACCTCCCACATACTCATCCCTTTTATGGCATTTCATGTACATGTCTATGACCTAAATTGTCACCGGAATAAACTTTATAATAATATTAATAATAAAAAGAAATTACAGACACATGCCACCGTGCCCAGCCCTTATTTTAGTTATATTTTTAACACAAGCACATTTTTTTTTTTTTTTTTTTTTGAGACTAGGTCTTGCTTTTTTTGACTGTGGAACCGCAGGCTCACATTGCCCGGGGTACCACAGACTCAAGCAATGCCCAGCCTCAGCTTCCCAAGTAGCTGGGATTGCAGGAGTGCGCCACCACGCCCAGCTATTTGTTTGGGACTAGGTCTTGCTCCGAGCCCCAGCGGGACTCGAACCGTGATCCCTGGCCCTAGCCACGGCTTCCTAGGCTGCCGCTTACAGGCACGCACCACCATGCCCAGCATAACACAAGCCTTTTAAACGGTTTTAAAATTTAAGAAAAATCTAAGCCTGACTGGGAAGCAGGACTCTTCTCGAGTATGTAGGCTACTTGTGGTAAACCAATTTTGAGAATCACTACAATAGGTAAAATACTTGGGGAAACTGGCAGAGCACGTGCTAGGGACTCTTGATACTAACAGTTTGAGTTACTTTGTTATTATTTTTTAATTGAGCTGGAGTGGATCATACTAACCAAACTAAGGAGACAAATAATGGATGATGTCACCAACATGAAGAATACAGAAAAACAAAACAAAAAAAGAGGAGTATATGGAAACCAAAGAAAAAGTCAGAAAGCACAAAACTAGAAGGAAAATTATAGATTGGAGATATACAGGAGGGGAGAGGCAGGCAGAGAGGTCAAAATGGGAAAGAAGAGTACAAAGGACTATGATGAGTGCTCAGGGGGATGTGGTGATGGGAGACTGAGAGCATTTACACCTGAGGGCAGAAAGTAGAAGTTTTGAACCAGCTCAATTGTTTAATAAATCTCTGATGTAAATAGGGATACCTAGAATGTCCAGGCTTACCCTGCTGGCATATGAAAAGAAAAGGAAACCCTTTTGTCAACAGTTTGGGGAGAATGGATAAGTTGAATGTATTTTCATAAGGGGAGTATTGTTTCTTAACCATGCTCACTAGATGTATTAACTACTCACTTTAATTGTTTGATACAATCTATTTCCTCAAAGCTTTTTTCTTCTAGGAAAAAAAATATTATTTTATCTACTGGGCTTCCCTCCAGCTTTCTGAAAGTTTCCTTTTAATGGTCACATCTGGTGGCAAAATAATTTCTCATGCCCAGGTATTGAGATTATTCATAATTGCTCACAGATGGCCAGTGAAATGCCCCACCCAGACAGCACAGACTCGTCCTCAGGGTCAGCTTGCCCATCTGCATCAGCTCTCTGCAAGAGACTCTTGAGTATCCATGTTTCAGTCACTGCCCAAACCCACCTTCAGTTCATGAGGAAACTGTGACTTAATTAAAATCTGATCTCTCCTCTGGCATAATTGATGAAATCCTCCATTCTTCATCTTGAAGAACAGAACTTCAATTTATTAGAAAAAAAATAAACTATGAACGCCAAAGTGCAAAAAAATAGAGCTTTTAGGACAGGTTTGTAACAGGTCTTAAAGGTGATTCCTTTAAGAAAACATAATGTTCTTGTGTCCACAGTTTAGAGAAAAGTATTGAAAAAAGTTCAAGATATTTCCTTTCCTACATCCTTAAAAATAGGTCCCTGGAGACTTACATATTGACCTCCAGGGTAACTTAGCCCTACTTTGGGAAGAGCCTAAATTTAACTGGTGTGGTTTGATCTACCCAGGTTCAGGAAAATTCCTAGAATCTTCTATTCATAAAATTGAATTTGTCTTCCTTCCAGTTCTTTCTAACATCTCCAGCTCTTTTGATGTGGTCACATTAAAGACTGAAGAAGAAACAATGAAAACCTTAGGGGACGCTAACAGTGGTTCTTTTCTTCTTCCCCAACTTCATTCACTGTTTTCATTCACTGTTCGTTCTTTTCATGAGTTCTCAGATATTGAGCATTTATTACCCAAAACGTGTTTATATTTGAGAATTACTTTGTTACTATCCATCTGTCTTCCTCTAACAAAAACCATATTAACAATATAATCCCATCTCTAAGACAATACAAAGGTTTGCTAAATATGCCCTTACCCTGCTCACAGGAGATGGCTTTGAAGATTAAAGATCACGTTTTTAGTACTGTGATATGTGGGTAAATGAGATTTCTCTTTGCTCAGAATCAAGCATAAGGATCAGCGGATCAGCTGGGGATAGGTAAGTTAAATGATATGTTTTCCCAAGTCACTACTTCATTTACTGATCTTGTTTGAATACTTGCCCACAGCATTTTCCCTGGACACCTCTGAAAGGATTTTAAATAAGGATGCTTTTCTGCAAGCCATCTGGTGGCTTCCTGGAAAGCATCCGCGCAAGATGTCCCTACTAACAGAGATTGATTAGATTCCCAGGAGAACCTTACAAAGTTGGTCATTTACAACAAGAGGCTCACTGCGGCCAAACTTGCTTTTAGGTAGCCCTAGCTGAAGTGAAACACATAGAAGTAATCGGCACTTGGAAGATAATGAGCTCAAGTAAAGGAGGCAAGAAAATTTCCCCCATAGAATGTGGATGTTCAGATACAAAGTGCTATTCATGCTGGAAGTATTTATAGAGAATCTACTCTGTAACAAGAGCTGGGAAAATGGGCTTTAACAAGGCACAATCCCTGCACCCCTGAAACTCACAGAGAATCCTGTAAATAAACATATTGCCATTTAGTTTAAAGGTTATTAGAATAATATGGGAGTGAAACAAACAAAAAAAAATAAAATAAAATGAGAATCTGAATAATCCCAGTAATAAGTAAACCTAGTAGACAGACTAGTACAAACTTAAGAGCTGTAAACAATAATTATTTCTTGAAGACTAATTAGATGTGAGATGTGAGGAGAGGAAGGCATTCGGGCTTAGGAGAGTGAAGATGGAATGCAGGGAGAATTCAAAGGAAAAGGCAGAAAACCTACAGAAGGAGCCAGCTGTGTGCCGGTATGGGCTAAAGTGATGGAAAGGGATAGTACCCCTTTTCCTGTAAAGGAAAGGAAAAGACTGGGAACAGATTCTGAAAAATATCCAAGTTTTAGGAGATAACAAAAAGGAAGAATCTGGTCAAAAGACTGAAAAGTAACATTTGGTGAAGCAGAAGACCAAAATACAGTGGCTTCTGGGATGCCAAAAAAGTTTCAAAACAGGGAGCAGTCAATTGTCTCAAATGTATCAGAACAGTAAAGATGAGGCCTGAAAAAAAATATTCCTGGGATTTGAAAATTAAGAAAAGTTATAAACCTGGCAGAATCTTGACAACAGCATTGCATGCTGGGCATAGGGAGTGGTGTTTGAGGAGTCATTTAACCAATCACCCAATACAGTCTACACTGAAGAACTTTACAAATTTAATTGTTTGAAAAAAATAGAATATTTATTGTGATTAGTCTCAGTTTTTAATACCAAAAATTTCAGGTTAGATGTAAAAGGAGGGAGTTTTTGTCAACTTGCCAAAATGCTCTGAATCTTATGTGTTCAGAGTTCAGTAGAACTTTTTTCAGGGTCTTGAGAAAAAACTGTTGGGAGTCATTAATCCTTTGTTAATGGATCATGGAAAAGTGGAATGCTGGGCCTCTGCGTTGGAGTAGATGAAGTGGGTTTTACTAACAGTACAGAATTATATTAGCATTTTACTACCCTGTAACACCATGTCAATATGTATAGAGTGATGATCAGTCCTCAGATAACTAATAAGCAAAGTTGATAGACATTAATCATATCAGTTTGAGGTCTTTTTTTTTTTAAGCTTTGAGTGCTAGGTTGTAACAATATTTTCAGCTTGCTTGTGCATTCTCTATTGAATATATTTATGGTGATGAAACTTCACATTGTTTCAGAATCCAATGCTCAGACAACACTCTAAAACAAGTGGACAACCATCTTTCTGACCCTAAAATCCATTCAGGGAAATAAACTGTGTACCTCTATAACAACTGCCAATAACTAATAACATAATAGAGTAGCAGTGAAAACAAAAAATGATTTCCTTCGACTCTGTCATACCATTATCAAATATAGATATTGAGGAATTATAAGATGAAAAATTTGATGAACCAAGTAAATTGGGAAGCCTCAAAGAAATGTATTCTCCAGTTGTGTCAAGGATTCACAACTATCCTATTTTTATTCCATCAAGTGACCAGAACTATATCTAAGGGTACAATCAAAAAGTAAAGGATACCAAATACCCAAAAACTGAGTGCAGAAATATTTTGTACCATCATAAATTCTCTTCCATAGGACAATTGTAGTAATCTATACACCATCTTCTGCCTTTGATTTTAACCCTCCAACTTCCTTATTTCATTTTAATGAGAATGATTACATTCTTAACACAGAAACAAGTGGTTTTGTATTCATGGACATGAGAAAAAGAACAAGTTTAATGTATATAATCTGAAGAAAAACATTCATGCAACATAATGTTGTCAACCAGAAAAGACAAGTAAATCAGGTTACATGCCTCAATCTTGTAAAAAAAGGAAAGACCACAGTAGGTTAAGAAAGGTTTAGCACTAAAAGGTCCATATGCATGCAGTTCCCTATATTTAGAAAGCAGTCTGAATTTTTCAGGTTGTAATCAAATACTCAAAGCTAAATAAACCTTCTCTCTCTGTGTATTTATTTCCAGAAAGTTTGAATACAAAGAGCATCTTATAATCTTACTTTCTCACTAGTTTCCATTAAAAGGTCTTAATTTTGGTTTCACAATCAGTCCTATTTGCATCTCTCTGGATCCCAGTATTGGATACTTATTCCCACAGAGTCTGATGGGAATAGTTGAGCATCTGAATTTCTTTTGATACTTTTGCAAGCTGGCTCTGCACATAGACACTGAACAAATGCTTTTGAAGATAATGTTATTGGAAGAGGAACATTAAAAAAAAAAAAAGTAGTAGGACACCAGGATGTATTAACAGTAGTGCAGGTTGCCAGGAATCAGGAAACAGCCTTCACTTTTTTCTTGGCAATGGTCTGTTCCTCAGAATACTGTATCCAGTGTTTGTATTTGCAGTTTCAAGTGAATGTGAAGAAATTTAAGGATAAGAGAAGAGCAAAAATGTAAACTATGATAAGAAAAAAATGCGAAACTGTTATTTGGAGAAAAGATTAAAGACACCACAATTGTTTAATTCAGAAGGAAAAGACTATGGGAAAATTTAATAAGAAATTATAATAGTGAGTGAAAATTCAACCAAATTATTCTTCATCTTGACCAAAGAAACAATTAGTGAAAAATTGCTAAATTTAGAATAAGAATGGGAAAGGTTGGTTAGGCAGAAGGAAGAAATAGTTGGCCTTGACATTGAATCTTTGACATACACTGTCCAAAAAAAGTTGTGACATTTCTTGGAAACATCAATAACAATCTGTACTAATTGATGATGGCATTTCTTTGCCATAAGAAAAACTTAAATCTAATAACTTCTTGAAGTCTTAGTATGAAGCATATTTAATATAAGAATTCAACTATTTAAAAAGTAATGTCAGATAAAAATTTTCAAATCAAAAACACTTTGTTGCTATACAATATATATGTCTCTGACACCTCCAAGATTTGTTTGATTAAACATAAGAATTCTAAAATATACACTGAAAGATTTTTTATTATTTTTTAATTTTTTATATTTTCTTATTTTTTATTATTTTACAAAATGTCTTTGTCCCTGTTTCTTGCACTAGTGTCTTTTTAACAGCTAGGATAGCTTAGCATACTGAAATTATTGCAATGGTAAGAACATTCTGGTTTAAAGAATATAAAAGAGAATATGAGACATCCAAATTGAAATCAGAACATAACTTACATTTAAAAATGCAAAAAGAAATAAAAATTTCCCCATTTCTATAAATCATGATCTCTTCCCAGATAAACTTTCTTTACCATATAAATAATAGTCTACCTCAGCTGGTTCCCAAGGACTGAGTGAAAAAGCCATAGAGGAAAATTGAGAGATGAAGAGGAAAGAACAAGGTTAGGTGGTGTGAAAGCAGAATAAGAATGTTGAACTGTATCTTGAAAGATTTTAATTAGAAACACTATATAATTCAATGTTTATTGTACTGAAATTACCCCAAAAGTATGGAGATGGAATAGAGTGAGACTTGATTTGAGATATGATTATGGTAAATATGGTAGCGGTCATCAATTTGGATGCTGTGAAGGGATTCTCATTTAAGATGTATAGTGATTTGACAAACTGAAAGATAGGGTTGGTAAATGAGAGAAAAAACAAAGACAATTCTCAAGACATAAAGAAAACTGGGAAGAAGAGGGTATTTTTCTAAACAGTGATGTTAAGCTCTCAAGCTCCAAAGCCTACAAGAAGATTCCATGGCCAATATACAAACTCTTCAAAATATTTTTCTTCCTGGATCAAAGACATTAATTGAATATCTTTGATTTTAATATTAAAATTAAAATTAAAAGTGGATTGCTTTTAATATATTTCTGAACTCTTTTCTAAGATATTCTTATTTAATCCTCAAAATATCCCCATAAAGTATTTGACAAATGAAATAGTTAAAGACACCCAAACCACAGAATTAGTAAGTGAACATGCAAGCCTAGAATCCAAATGTCCTGATGTGATTTACAGCACGTCAGGATTTTGTAAGTTACCATGCCCAAAACATAATTGATTTTTGTGCCCCTAAAGTACATCATTTCCAAGGGTATATCAAAACTCCAACTAATCTGAATCTTGTGTACAATAGTAAAGCAAAGCATTAAATGATTTTCAGGTGTATTTCGCAACTCTAAGATAAGCTGTTCTGGAGGTTTCTGCATTAGCACCCCCCTGGTGACTGTCTAAAGGGCCATCATGCAGAGTTTTAATTGAATCTGCTTAATACTCTTCTAAAGATTAAAGGTAAGTGTTTTCAAGGGGAAAGAAAAGTAATAGCATAGTACCGAAGTGCTTAGAGTCAGATTGTAAGATTTCAAGAGAAAGGAGTAGAACAATCACATGGTATTTACATTTATGTCACTAATAGTGCAAATTCTACTTAAGAAATACTTAATTCAGCATTTGTTCTCGGAAACTTTCATAGAGGCAGACAAGAGAAGATCAAGAGTAGCCTTTTAATCATTCACTGAATGCCATTTACAATGATGAGATAAAACTCCAGAGCTGCTATTATTTAATACCATGAGTTAGGCAGGTCAGCTTGCTTAAGGGAAAGGAAAAAAATCATAATTATTTTTAAACTGGTTGAACTTTGATTCAATTGGTCAAAGTAGTAGGTTGAAAATTTCTTACAAGAGAACTGGTCTTACATTCAGAATACCATAATAGTATTTTTATTTCTGAAAGGTAATGTCAGATGATCATAAAGTAGATTGGAAGATTATAAATAAAGAAAAATGAAGATCTTTGTTATATAAAATTAACAATGTATGTTTCATTTTCCCTTTGCAGAAAAGGAGGGCTTGTATTTGCTTATATTGTTTTCTTTTCTATTTTTACCCTTTCCCCCTTTTTAGGTTTAGTTATATCCTTTGATTTTAGGTTTAGTTATATTCTTTGTTAGGTTTAGTTATATTCTTTCTAGGTTTAGTTATATCCTTAATAGAATACACCCTATAGTTATATATCTTTGTTCCATGTTATCTCTAAATATTATGTTATTTATGAAATTTTCAATCATGTTTATTTTCATTTTTGTTGCTTCTAAATGTGACTTTCATCTTTATAATACACTTTCATTGGGGGTAGAACATATTTACATACCATGCACCAATCTTCTATGCAAAACTTGATAAATTTTACCAATTATATTCATTAGTTATATTCATTAATTATAATTGCACCAATTATATTCATTAATGCATCTCTAAATGGAGATGCAGAACAATTCTTTTTCCTCCTATAGTTCCCTTATGCCACAAGTAAAGATGTTATGCAGTGATTCCCTTATGAATTTCAGAGTCCCTTTAGTCTTGCTGAGAAGATCTGCTGGGTCTTAAAATTCCTGAGGTTTTTTAAAAAATGTCTAACAGTCATATTTCTTCTTTTTCCCCTGAGATAATTTCTTAATGTTCAAGATCTTTCTGATTTAGGGAGACTGAAGAATAATTTTATTTTCCAATCAAACAAGTTCTGGGCCTACTTCCTTTAAATTCTGCTCACAAACTTGTCAATCTCCTCTTTGTTTCTACTCTCTTATTATATACTTTACCATATATAAATAAGAACAGTCAATCAATATATTCAAAATTTTGCCCATTAACCTCCTTTATGAACCATCAAATTCATTAGAAATATCCTCTATCCTCTAATTTCTCTCAGGAATGATTTGCTGATATATCAGCTAAAACATGGGACCTTTTGTTCAAACACACAGCAATAGACTCATTATTTTTACCTCTTTGCCACTTTTTCAGCCACTGATTACTGATCAGACCTAAATCAGTGACACATATTTAAGGTTTTGTTATAGCAATACCTCCAATTCTAGTGCCAATTTCTCTATCAGTTATTTAGTGCTATATAGTAAACTTCTATTTAGTGCCCGAAAATGACTACCAATCTCTTTGTGCATGATGCTAGAATCAAGGGTTTGAGCTTAGCTCGATTTTCTATTCTTCTGCTGGTCTTCCCTGGGACCATTCATAGGCTGAATGACAAGAGCTGAGCTGTAAGATGACCTTGCTTAGATGATGCACATGTTTAACAGTCATGCTGGCCATCTGTTGCATCTCATCACTCATACTCAAGGAGAACAGTCCAGGCAGGAGTCCAAAAACACAAGAGGAGTTCTTGACAAAGGATCAGAAGTCTCATATCACTTCTGCCACACTCCATTAGTTAAGGAGCACAAGTCACAAGGCCAACCAAGATTTGAGAGATAGAAAATGAGTCCAGTTCTTGATAGGAGAAGAACAACATCCTATTGCAAAAAAGGGCATTCCTAAAGTGACAGGATGAATTGTCACAGTTCATGCAAACATTCGTGTCATATTTTTATTGTCATTAAGTTCAAATTATTTTCCAATTCCTCTTTGATCTCCTTTGCAACTGTTATATTTAGAATACATGTTGCTTAATTTGCAAATATTTGGAAATTTTCTAGTTATCTCATTTCATGAATTTCCAATTAAATTTCTCTGTGATCAAAGGAAAAAAATGTGATGTAATGCCAATCCTTTGAAATTTACAGAGTTCTTTTATGGGCTTGCATACGTCCTGTTTTGGTGAGCATTCAAAGATGCTCATGAGAAGAATGTAGATTCTCTAATTATGGGTTTAATATCCTATATACATTATTAGGTAAAATCAGTTGATTGTGCTATTCAAACCTTCTCTTTATTTACTGATATTTTATCTACTAATTGTGTCAAATTATTCAAAGAAGGAAATAGAAGAATTAGTCAAGAAACAGAGCAGATATAATATACATGTATGATATACACAGACATAATATGCTAATAAAGTATATAGTATATACAAATTAACTGTATAACACACAAGTATAAATATGTATTTAGGAGAAAGACTTATTATGAATTGATTTACACATGTATGAAGGTTGAGTGTCTAATGATTCCTATACTGAAGATTCAGTCTGTGATGTAATTCCTTGAAGTCTGTCCCACCTTTTTTATTTGATACTAATTTCAAATCATCTTTGGAAGCTCCAGAGGTTGCAAAAAAAACAGTATCACATCCTTTTCTTTTAAGTTTTTTAAGAGCTCCTTTTGTTTGAAATTGTTTTGAAAATAGCAAAACCTATTGTCTTAATTAGCCTGTTTTCCCTCCTGCTGTTGCACATAAGATAATGCAATACATTCTGAAGGAAATGCCAAGAAAACCAAAATTAAGACTGAACTATATGCATGGGACAACAGAAAGAATGCCCTTCCTTTTGATTGAATAAAAGAGTTGAGAAACTAGGCAGAGAAAGGAGAGGAAGCATAATGGCATGGGTTTGAGTGGTGATAAATATCCATTAGCAGACATTTGTTACTAAGAATTTATAATGCTCAATTTTAATTTTTTTCCAAATTTGAAATATTTTTACCCATTTCCCATCAAGAAATGTTCCAGATTGTAGAGGAGAGCTGTTTTGTAGAACTTGAAAAGGAGCAGTGTGTCATATTTAAGCAATGCCTCTGTAGAAACAAAATCTGACAGCATAGAAACAAATCTAGCACAGATAGAAGCTGGAATTAGAGGTGCCCACATGTTCAGAGGCTCCTAGAAACTTTTAAAAGAACCTTAACCTTCACAAAGAGGAAAATGTGGGTTTTGACCCAGCAATGGCTCTTTTGGGAATCTACCCAAAGGAGACCTCAATGGGAGTAAAAAGGGACACTTGTACTCATATGTTTACTACAGCACTATTTCTAATTGCAAGGACATGGAAATAACCCAAATGCCCTAAGACATACAAATGGACAAAAAAGATGTGGTATATCTATATATATCTATATATAGACAGATAACATATATATAGATATATCACATGATGAATTTATGATAACATGGATGTACCTACAAGAAATCATATTAGCAGAAACAAGTCGGAAAGAAAAAGAATCCAAACGATTTCACTAATATATGGGACACAGGAAAAACAAAAGGCCAGGAGGAAAATTCAAAACAAGCTAAAAAAACAAACTCAAGTTCACAGCCTGGGGGGAGGGAGGGGTGGAGGGAAGATCAGGGAGGGGAGACCCCCCCCCACGGGATTACACAGATGTGAAATAATTATCTATATAATAAAGTATTTATATTAAAAATAAATAAATCTCCCTGTAATCAGATTGCGGATCACAAAGTAAAATAAATTAAAATAGATTTCAAATCAATTGATTTGATTTGAAATCAGGGTCCCTGTGCACTTTATCTATGTAGTAGTGATTTCCATATCAATTGACAGTCATTCTACACAGGAGGTGGCTGTCCTATGATTTAATGCAACTTGACATAGCAAAAAGGAACTTTGTTTTCTTGTCAAGATAGGACAATCGAGTGTTCCAGTGCACTAGTAAACATTATGATGGCCCTTAAAAATGGCAGCATTTCAGGCCGAGCATGGTGGCTCGTGCCTGTAAGCTTCAGCCTCTGAAGCGGCTGGGGCTAGGAAATCACGGTTCGAGTCCCGCCTGGGGCGCGTAGCGAGACCTAGTTCCAAAAAAATAGCTGGGTGTGGTGGCGCGCGCCTGTAATCCCAGCTACCTGGGAAGCTGAGGCTGGGGATTGCTTGAGTCTGTGGTACCCCGGGCAACGAGAGCCTGCGGTTCCACGGGCAAAAATAGCGAGACAAAGTCTCAAAAAAAAAAAAAAAAGTCAGCATTTCTAACAAAATGTGGCCAAACCAGTGGAGAGACGTGGTGACTAGTGGGATGACATAATGCCAATAAAATGTATCCGTTTCAGCCCAGGAGTATAGGTCCTCACCCAGGAAAAAGGACATTGTTCCAAAAAAGAAAAAAAGATGAAACCAGTAGACCACACACCGACCTACGGCTTTCATTGAGAGGAGTTGGAGTGACCAGAGTAGGCAAGCAGGGAAGAAGGAGTGGAGATAAATGGTTGGAGATAGATGGGTTTATTATTGAGGGAAGGAACAAACCAAAGGGGGACAATCACTGTACAAATATGACTGTTGTATGAAAATAAGAAAAAAATTTTTTTAATTTTTAAGTATCTGTTTTATCACTGGGATCCAAAGTAGGATGGGGGTAATGATTGATTCCAACTAATGATGAACCAAATTTGATGAAAAGCAATCCAATAATATGTGTAGGTAGATTCAAGGGGGAGAGGACTGGGAAAAGGGAGAAAGAGATTTTCTTCAAAGAGCTGCTTCCTCAATAGCAACTAAAAGCAAAAGTCACTAGAAAACAAAGTATACAGATTTTAGAAGCTTAGGAATCTTTAACCTATACTTTTTCAGGTGTTGTAGATTGGTTCTATTTAAAGTTCCCAGTTAGAGTTTTGAGCTATAAAAGCACATCAAGGATGTGTCTCCTGTTTCATTTATCTTTGTATTTTTGCCATCAGCACAGGACCTGGCTCTATTAGGCACTTAATAATAGTCTTCCGTTATCTGACTGATGAACTAAATGGGGTTACCACCTTTACAAAGAGCCACAGAAAATTTTTCCACCAATAAATATTATTTGAAAAGCATTAATATTATTTTCAAATAATATAAATATTATTTGAAAAGCAAATAATAAAATCAAAATGAAAAAGTGAGAAGCTAGAAAAGTTACCCAAAAACTAAAGTCATAATTTATATGCACAGCCAAGTGGAAAGAAAGAAATTTAGTTTCCAGGAGTTATGTTAATTTCAAACCAATGTGAAGATGATCAGAACCATAGCATATCAAATGTGTCCATGGGGAGACATTGTATTTTCATGGAAAAAACAATGAGAGTGGATTAGCAAGTCTGCTAAGTATGACCTTGGCAAATAATTTAATCCATAAAAATCACAAAGCTGGATCACCCTCACCATGACTTCTTTCTGCCTCTTCCCAGGTCACTGAACTTGACTAAGAGACGACTGTGAACTATTCAGACTTGGCACATTACAAATTCATGCAGTCTAACTTCAAACTTCTGTGTTCAGCCACCCCATAAACACAACCAGGTTTGCTCCTCTCAGTGACTTGTCAAAACTTCCCCATTCTCAGTTCTTACAGTTCCTTCCCCTCCTCCCAAGTTTTAGCAGATGTCAGCAATATTAATGAAAAATTGAGACGTTGGGAGCATCAAGCTCTTATTTTCTCAACCTCTGTTTATCTTTTCTTCCAAACATTTCCCAGGTGCTATTTCCCTCCCTCTCTCCATAGAGAGGGCTTAAGCATATATGCATAGTCACTGATTTCTACAGACCTTGAATCTTCGCAGCCATTTCCTCAGTATCTTTTTCAAACTCATGGATCCTATACTTGCTATGATTTCATATATGTCTGTGTAGAGACTAATTTTAAAGCAAAACATTTTTTAAAAATATACTCTATCTGCTCATTATTTAACTACTGTGAACTTCCTCTGGACTACCAAATGCTTCCAAGCAATCTCTGCCTCATAACTTTCTTCCATATCTCAACTTACAATACTTCAACTACTTGAAAAGAATGCAAGAGTTTCTCTCCTACTTACCTTTCTTTTTTGCTTTTTTTGGTATTTTTTAAATTGATTGCATATATAATTTTTTACATCGTTATTTACCGAGGTTCTCCCACCACCTTGTCACCCATGAACCCTCATTTTAATCTCTTGTGCTTATCTCTCCTCTGATTTTACTCCCTCCCCCTCTCTTGCTCTTTGTTTCAGTTCTGCTGACAGTCTTAAATTTTACTTGTCCTTTTCTTTGTTTTCCCTGTATCTTGCATATAGATGAGATCATCCAGTATTTCTCTTTTTCTTTCTGGCTTATTTCCAGTAACATCCTTGTTGTCACAAATGCATCACATTTGTCATTTTGCATCCATTTTATCACAAATGCTTCACATTTTTCACTTTTGATTGCTAAATAATACTCCTTTGTCTACATATATCACAATTTTCTTATCCATTCTTCTGTTTGGGGGCATTTGTGTTGTTTGCATATCCTGGCTGTGGTAAATAGTGCTGCAATAAATATCAGTATAGGTGCCCTTTTGAATTAGTGTTTTTGTATCCTTTGAGTAGATACCCAGAAGTAGGATTGCTAGAATGAATGTCCTACTTTTCAAGTCCATTATTTCCATCCTTTTTTCATATGTGATTTATTCACCCAAACTTAAACCATTAAGGTTACCTTACCAGCATCTTCTCAATCTTTCCACTTCATAACCCATCAGTGACTAAGTCCTGTCAATTCTTCTTTCACATTGACTTTTAGATTTGTCTCCTGCTCTACATTTCCTAAACCTACAATGATTAAGCTTGGGAAAAGAAAATGCCTGTTAACTTATTATATGTTAGGCAATGCTGAATAATAAATGATCCCAAAGTCTCAGTGATGAATAGTGAGAAAGTTTTATTTCTAGGTTAAAATGGGGGTGATCAGGGGACACTGCTTCATGCTTCTATACTCTGAGATGCAAATCGATGGAGCAGTCCTTATCTTAAAAATAACCAAAAAGAGCATGAATCCACAATTTAGCTCTCACAGCTTCTCCTTAGAAATGGCACTCAAGACATTTGATTGCTACCAAATAGCACATTTTTTTCTGTCTTCCTGCTCTTCTCTTTGCTTCCCCTTCACCCCAACCAATACTCCCACCTCAAAACCTACATCACTGCAAGAAGATATTTCTTCTATATCTTTCTCCAGTAACTCCTTCCCTAATTATGTTCTGTATGATACTTCTTAGAGATTTAATGTCTCTAAGTACAGTGTCAGTCTAGCTATAACTAGTTTGTACATTAATTACATCACATATATCTAATATCTCCAATTATATTATATGTTTTGAGATTTTTTGTTTGTTTTTCCCCTTTTCATTAGTCATTTTGTTGTTTATATATTTATTTATACAAATATATCATATCATTGTATTCCCTGTGGTCCTCCCTCCACCTTAGAACTTGTGTGCCTTCACTTCTATCTTCTTGTGCTCCTCCCTTGATTTCACCCTCCCTCCTACTCATCCCTAGCTGTTTGCCCAGTTCTGTTGTTAGCCTATTTTGACTTTTTCTTGGACTTTTGTTTGTTATTTCTATAGCCCATCTATAGGTGAGACCATGGTTCTGTCTTTTTCTTTTTCATTTATTTCTGCTACTATGATTCCCTCTATGTTCATCTATGTTATCACAAATGCATCATTTTTGTTGGTTTTGATTGCAGAATAATATTCCATATATAGTATGTCTTGTGATCAGGAATAATTTTTCGTAATTTAGACATTTGATTTTTGCCTATCTGTAAACAATCCAAATATTCCTGACATTTAAAAAAATGTTTAATTTACCTGAGATATACCAGGTAAATTAAACATTTTTAAATTTCAGAAATATTTTACAGTTAGAAAAATAGAAAATGGCAAACTATAGAAAAAAAAAACAATTTTTGCTATGATTTGAACATAAAGGTAGAAAGGAAGAAGGGATCATGATTTAGAAAAGTCCAAGTTTAAAACATTCATGAAAACAATTCCAACTGAAGAGCTGGAAAATTTTGAGAATGGAGATGATATGGAGCAAGACAAGGTAGAAAAAAAGAGAGGAGAAGGGAGGAAGAGAGAGAAAAGAAAAAGAAAAAGGAAAATGAAGAAACTGAATATTAATGAAATTACTTCACACTTTTATTTATCAGACTCTATTAGATGGTAGAATATCTCCAGTGTCAGTACTTAAAGTTAGTTTTCTTATTCTCAGAACTTTGTACTATATTTTTGTCTGTCTATTCTACTTTATCTATAATTTTCCATAAGAAAATAGTTTTAAACATATCATTAAAATGGTACATTTGGGGGGCGGACCAAGAAGTTGGTACTGGGTAAGCCAATTTTTCACCCCCAGCCCAGTGCAGTTGGAGTTAGGGCCTGGGCGGACTGAGTCGCTGAAGCAGGAGTGTGGCCACGGGAAGTTCATTCCGGAGGGGAAAGGCAGCCTGAATCTGTGGCAGGGGGAGGCTCCCACAGGTGAGCTGCCCCGCCAGCAAAGAGACTACTTCTGGTTGCCACGGTAACACACCTGGGAGCTAGAGAGAGGCTGCAATTTGCATGTGAATAGGCCGGGGCCCTTCAGGCTCGGGACGGACCCAGAAGTCGGTACTGGGTAAGCCAACTTTTCACCCCCAGCCCAGCGCGGTGGGAGTTAGGGCCTGGGCGGACTGAGTCGCTGAAGCAGGAGTGTGGCTGTGGGAAGTTCATCCTGGTGCCCTGCCAGCAAAGAGACTATTTCTGGTTGTCCCCAAGCCCAAAAGCGCCGGCGCCGCTATGCGGCAAATTAAAGAAACAAAGACATGCACTAACCAAGAGCTTGAAGAAACCCAATTAAAAAGAGTGCTAGACCAAGCCTAATTGCTTGGAGACATCAAGAACTGTTTAGAGTTCATCAAGCTGAAGAAATAAAGGGGGGGTGAACAAAAGAAGACAGACAACACAATAGAAACCACACCTAGTCACACATTCACTCCCTGAAAAGGAACTGGTCTCCCTCAAAAAGCAACGGAAACAAGATATAACCACCACTGCAGCAAAAGTACAAAGACAGAACTATCCACAGTCAAAACAGCCTTCAACATGCCTAACACCAGAGCAGTAGTCACTCAATATGTAGAGCAAGTCCGAAAGGAAAACACAGGAAGGAGGAAGAATACAAATAATCAAGTAAGCCCTAGGAAAAAGGATTCACCCCCAAAGGATACACAATCTGTAGAAACCAACATGGATGACATGGAAAAAATGCTTCACATGTCAGACAAAAAATTCAGAATCAACATGATAAAAGCACTCAAAGAGGCCAAAGAAGAGGGCAAAAGAAGAGAAAGCAAGAGGGTAGAAGCTCTCAATGAACTAAAAGAAGTAGTAGAAAAATATAAAAAAGAATGTCGCAAAATGAACAATATCATTGAAATACAGAAAAACGAAATTGAAACCCTAAATAAGAAGCTGCAGGAGATGCAATGCATAAGAGGAACAATAGAAGAGCTCAAAAATGCAGGGAAAATCTAGGAATGCAGATTAGAAGAAATAGAAAGAATCAGCACACTAGAGGACACAGAAGTAGAGAGAAGGAAGAAAGAGAAAGAGAGAGAAAAACAGAGTAAGAAAACAGAAGAAAAAATCAGAGATCTGTCAGATACTCTAAAGAAAACAAATATAAGAGTAATAGGAATCCCAGAAGGAGAAGAGAAAAACATAGGATCTGAAAGGCTTTTCAAC
>PVHY01009774.1:0-54791 GCA_004024945.1 Uropsilus gracilis
GCAGGACTCGAACCGCGATCCCTAGCCCCAGCCACTTCAGAGGCTGAAGCTTACAGGCATGAGCCACCGTGCTTGGCTCTATGTCATTAGTAATAATTCTAACTAGGAAATGAATATTTTAGGAAAAAAATATTGTTATACTTTTTTTAATTGAAAGTATGACCATATTAATTAAATAGGAATTTAGTGCCATTGCTCTTTTGTGCTGATAAAGGCCCATAGTGTTAAATTTCTGATGAGGATTATGGTAATTCCACTGAATTTGTCCATATAAATTCTAATATAATACACTAATTTTTTTTCAAGTAATCTTCCTCTTTGAGGCATCAACTGGAAAACCATTAGGTGATGGAAAACTTCTTTCTCATAAGGTAATGGATATTATTTCTAATATAAGTGGCCACTGTTTAATTCTGCGTGTATTAATAATTAATGTATAAAAATTAATGTTTTCACTTAAAACCAGCATGCATTCTACTTAGATTATTTTACCTAGAAATGTCATAGTTAAAGACTGAGCACTAGTAAACACTGAAGTAGGAGGCTGGGTATGCAAATTGACTAAAGTATCTGACTTAACTTGTCTCTTGTCTACTCTACTGCTTTTCAATAAAATGTTGGTGAAACTTTTAGTAACTCTCAGTAAATGAAAATGTATTAATATATGGAATATCTTGCAGTTTTCTCGTTAACCATCCTTAGCCAACATTTTCTTTACATTTTAAAACTATAAACTGAAAAATGAATTATACATGTATGAAAATACCCAAAATTGTTACTGTTGGGTTTTGAATTTTGGCCTACAAATAAATAAGAGTATATTTTATTGGGTTATCCTATTAAGTGATATGTAAATGTCTAGAAATGTATTGAACCTTATTGTTTAATACTACTAGTAAAGTTTTACTCTATATTTTGTTCTCTTTTTGAATTATCTTGTATTTGAATGATACATTTACATGGTTCAGAAAAATATATAGTGAAAAATATCTCTGTCCTATGCCTGTTCCTCATCAATATTGTTTCTATCTACCAAAAATTTGCACAGCTCTTACTGTCATATATCCTTTAAGAGATTTTTGGTGCATATGTAAACAAAATTGCCCTTGATCTTAGTCAAAAAACCGAGAAGCAATGTGTAAACAAAATTGATACTTTTTTCTTCCTCATCTACAAAAAAAAAGTATCATACAACTTTGCTCCTTGCTTTTCTCACTATACACTTTCTAGAGAACATATCAATACATAATAGATTTCCCCAACCCCCTCCATCACACCACAGTATAACAATTTATGGATATATCAGAATTGATTAGCCTGTGTCCAAATGAGGTATATTTAAGTGTTTTCCGTCTTTTGCTGTTATAATACTGCCAGGAAATCGTCTTGCACAATGTGTTAGTATTATCTGTGGGATAAATTTTGGAAAAGTTTTTACTGGTTCAAAGAATAAGAGCATTTGTAATTTTAATAAGTACTGTCAAGTTACCTTGCAAAGAGACTATATCAGTTCATGTTCCCACAAGTAATTAGTTGCCTGTTTCCCTACAATCTCTCTCTTACACTCATTTTCAATGAAGTATGTGTTAGCAGGACTTTTTCTTTGCAGAGTGACTAAGTATATAAGGAGGAAGTAAATGTCTTCGTTTTCCAAGGTGCAGTCATTATTTTTGTTAGTAAGATTGGAACAAGTCCTTTAATAAAGTTTAGTAAATATTTCTGTTAATGTGGTTGTTGTATTTCCAGAACACTTTTCCTAGTACGAAATTTTTAGCATTTTATAAAATAATAGAAAAAAATTATGTATTTTGTTTTATACACAAACTAAAGTGGAACCAAAATTAGAAGTTGTTTGTTATTAAAGAGAAATTAATTAATGTGGAGACAGGAACAAACATAAAGCTGCTTTCATATCCTACTGCAAAAAGTGACCCAGGAGGAATAGGAAAAAAGTGATACAATAAATGTGCATATGAGCAAAAGTGGGCTTAAAATTATTTAATAGAGATATTTTATCATGTTAAGCAGGAGAGTGATACTTGACTGATTTTTAAATGAAGAAATATTTTTATAATTAAATAATTTAAGTGATCTCATGTCAAACACTAAGACTAATCCAGTGTTTTTTTTTTTTTTAATTATAGAATGAAATTTTGGAAATAGCTCTGGATCAAAAAGGACTTACTAATGATAGAAAAATTGCTTTTATTGATAAAAATAGAGATCTCTACATCACCTCAGTAAAACGATTTGGAAAGGAAGAACAAATTATCAAACTTGGTAAAATAATTTTAGCACATTTTAAATTGTAGTAGCTTTTGATTTTCTTAGTTCATTCTATCATACATTAAATATCTCACTTGCTTAAATATATCAATGATTTGTAGTCTCATAATATTTCTTCTTAGTTATTTAACTCTGTTTTAATAGTAACTCTTTAAATGATACAGCTAAATTGGCATTGAAAGAAAGACTTACAAATTAGAAATACAATGATTCCAGGTAGACTATTCAAGTATCTTTATAAAGTGATAGGCAGATTTTTCATGTTTTCACCATTATGTGGTCAAAAAATAGTGGCTTCAGAAATTAGATGAACTGTTGTATGTTAGTTGATATTTAAAAGTATATTTTTTAATACTTATATTTTGGAACTAATAGTACTTTAACATGTTTTAAACTAAGGAACAATGGTGCACACGTTGGCATGGAGTGATACATGTAATATCCTTTGTGGACTTCAGGATACTCGGTTTACAGTCTGGTATTACCCCAACACCGTTTATGTGGACAAAGACATTTTGCCTCAAACACTATATGAGAGGGATGCAAGGTAATATTTTACTGCATAGAATTTGCTTTATTGTAGTAAATAAAACTAAAAGAATGTCATGGTTTTGCTTCTAAATTCAATCATGCAAAATAATTTTTCACTTTAAGTACATGGTTTAGTTAATGCTAGCTTGAGGTTTAAATTATGGCATCAAGTTGAGTATGTTCTATAATATTAACTATTTGTCCTTATATGAATATAATTTGCAAATTTAATGTTACTTAATGGTAATAGCAGGTCATTGTTTTTTCCAATGTGGATAAGTGATTTTAATATATGCACTTGTAATATTTTCCGATGATGTCTGCAACCTTGTGACTATCTTTACTCCATCCCTAGTTATCACTGATCTTAAAAGGTTTTTAGGCATGTAGTGTCTGTAGAATTAAATTTATAAATTATTATTAGTCTATTTACTTAAAGTATACATCTTATGAGAAAATAATCTTGGAATTCAGCTTACATTTTAATAGTTTATACTTTACTGATTTTAAAAGTTGATGCTAAATGATGTAATCATTTGTGTGATATACCTTAGACTTAGGGGAAAAGGTCATTTCAAATACTTTCAGAAACAGTTCTTAAATATATAATAATTTTTTGTCACTTAAACTGCATAGTTTGCTCCAAGCATATAAAGCAGTGCAAAGCCAAATGTTTATTTGAATATATACATTCTCCATGGAGTTAACTATTTGGGTGTGCATTTTGGAGATGAGAGATTTGCATATCAAGGGTCAAATCTCCAAAAGAAATGTCTATTAAAAATTTCGTTCAGAATATAAAATGTACTTTGCTTTATTCCACAGTGAATTTAGTAAAAATCCTCATATTGTGAGTTTTGTTGGAAATCAAGTAACTATCAGAAGATCTGATGGCTCACTGGTTCATATTAGCATATCTCCATACCCCGCTATTCTCCATGAATATGTGAGCAGCTCAAAATGGGAAGATGCTGTAAGACTTTGTCGCTTTGTCAAGGTACTTTACATTTCGAGTCCATAACTGTGTATATATATATATATATATATATATATATAGTGTATATATATATATATATATATTGTTTTGTACTTTACACAGTGTCTTTGTGCAAGATGAGAAGTACAATCTAAGACTGGAAAACTTGAAGGTGGAACTGTCCTTTTTTTAGTAAATGAAAACAAGTGCTACAGAGGGATAAATGTTGCTGTGTGATTTATTCTCTGAGAAGGTATAATTTAAATGAAAAAACTTTTCACACTAGCACATAAAAAACTCTAATGTGGAACTTTTTAAAGTTATGTTCCCTAGTTCTAGCCCCTGCAGATATTTTAAATTATTAGATTTGGATGAAATATGGGCATATTCTTTTCTTTAATTGCCTCATATTTGTACAGCTAAGGCTAACAAACTATTCTTTCACTCGGCATTTCCAATTTGGTTATATCCAGCATTTTTCAAATATGTTGAATTCTTTTATTTTGCATTGGTTGGCATCCCTTAGAATATGCTTTTGGAAAACAACTTTTAAATGTTTTTTTCCTCCCAGTGGTTGCTGTGACATTCTTCTGTGATAGCATTACCATTATTGTTCCTCTTGCTACATTCTTTGACATCTTGTCAAAAAGGCTGGAACATTTGTAACTTTAAGTTATTTTAAAAGTTTTAAGCTTAGAAATAAATCTTTGGTAATTAGAAATGAATATTTACAAAATATTTTAAACAAAGTTCTCTGTATTATTGATAATTTTAACAAAGTAGCCATGTGAATTTCTGTATCATTAATTTATTAAATTATCAAGTTTTTCAGTGTCATGCTCATTCAATTTTTTAGTTAAAATATAATGTCATCACACTTTAAATCACTTTATTTTAAGACAGTACAGCAATGTAGCTGAGATAATTGTCCTCATTTTTCACTTTAGGAACAAACCATCTGGGCTTGCCTGGCTGCGATGGCAGTTGCTAATCGAGATATGACTACTGCAGAAATAGCCTACGCAGCAATTGGTGAAGTAAGTAATGTTTAATTATGTGTGTCTACGTGTGTGGTAAATTTCTGTTACCACCTGCTAAAATATTTCTTCTTTTTTTTAGATTGATAAAGTTCAGTATATTAAGTCTATAAAAGATCTTCCATCTAAAGAATCAAAAATGGCCCACATATTAATGTTTAGTGGAAACATAAATGAGGCTGAACTATTACTTCTTCAGGCTGGTCTTGTTTATCAAGCGATACAAATTAATATTAATCTCTACAACTGGGAAAGGTAATAAAAATGGTTTTATCATTTTCAAAACCTAATTAATCTTAGTGTATTCTACCTACCACTTAGTAATTTATGTTTTTGCTGTACTTAATCGTTTCCTAATACTGCTTTAGTATTCATTCACATCTGTATTGTGAGTAATTTATCGTTAGAGATGTATGCCATTTCTGAATTGTGTCTGATTTGAAGTTGTGAAAAAGTCTAGGATATCTCTGAAATTTCTGATTGGAAGGGAATATACTGAACTCACATTTAAGCATGTTGGATTTAGAATAAAACTCTTCTCAATAACATAGGTTCCTCAACACATTTTCTCAGATTTGTGTTTCTTTGTGAAACTTCATTAGATTTAGGCTTATTTTTTTTTTTTAATCCTTTTGACCAGGCTCCACTAGAGGTAGTATTGTGTATACTTTCATAGTGACTGGTTATCTATATTTTTGTGGTGTTAACAGATATTCATTAATTTGATATTCTAATTCTAAATTCTAGAAAAATAAAGTTAAAATATTGGATGACAGATATTTTAGGTTGTTTTAAAGCTTGATATTTGTTTAAATCCTTCAGAAAAGAACAAATATTTTGTTAATATTGTTATCACATTTGAGAAGCATATTCTTGCTGGTTTGTGCCTCTAGTATTCATATTTAAATTTGAAAATTGCCTGAAACCTGTAAGATGCAGCTTTTGAAGAGTTATAGGTAAACAAACTTGACTTTCACTTTGATAATTTGTTGGTATCCAGTTCTCAAAGTTAAAAGAGATAGAAACTAAAAACTTTGCATATTCGTGTATTGTTTACATATTTCTAAAAATAACTCTCTAGTTATACAAAGTGACTTTACTTCATTCCAGTTAAATAAAAAAAATCATATTGTGACGTTATAACATCTTTTTATATAACTTCCTCCTATTTAAAAATCAGTGAAGAAACATGGATTTATTCCAGTCCCATAATCTAATGCCACATTTGTTTGGTTGCCAAATAACCATTATAAAGCTAGAGACACACTGTTCCCGTAACCCTTATATAATTTGAAGTGAATACCCTCCTAAATGTGGTAAGGAAGCATTTTTTACCCAGTATAAGTTTTCAGAGAACATTTAAAATAGTGCATATCATTTGAATGGTTACCTTTTACACATTGCTTTTCAATCATACTATTACTGCACATTCTATAATTATAACTATAATGGTAATTTTAGTATCTTGTAGTTAAGTACAGAATTAGACATCATATCTTGTCTTTTCTACATAATTAAATATATTGATATCCATGATAAAATATCTCTAGGATTTTTTTGAATCTTAACCCTAGAATTGATGTTTTTATACTCCCCACATAGAATACATCCAGTTTTATTCCACCAAGAATTCTTCTCCCCATCATATACAATCATAACTAAAGAATGGGGAAATGGAACTTCTTAGGTACTGCAAAGATGGTTTGTCAGTTTCCCCATTCACACATACCTCTAATAGAATCTAGCCTGAGGACATTATGGGAGAGGGTAGAAGGATTCAGACATATTTGATTGTATATTTTCTCATCTTTGGAGCCATGTGAGTTGTGTTTTCATTCTTTTATCTTCTTTTGTTCTGTATTTCATTGCCTTTACCTTTGTTGTATAACCTCTTTTTCTCTGAGAGGCTTAAAAATCACACAAGAATGAGGGAACGTGTGAGGCATTTATGATGAGTAGCAAATATTGATCCTTAGATTTAGAAATATATGATTTATAGAGTGCATGCTTCTGTGGGGTGTGTGTGTGTGTGTGTGTGTGTGTGTGTGTAGACAGAGAAAGAGAGAGGGAGAGATTAGCATGTCTTCTGCAAATATAATTTTACTTCCCTTTTTCCAATTTGGATTCCTTTTATATTTCTTGCCTAATTGCTTTAATTGGCACTTCCAGTGCGATGTTGAATAATTGATGATCATGATCATCCTTGTCTTGAGCCTGATCTTACAAGAAAAGTTTACCCTTCCTCATCATTGACTGTGATGTTAGCTATGGGTTTGGTATATATGTTGCCTTTATTATGTTGAGGCATACTCCTTCTGTCCCTGTTTTATTGGAAAATTTTGTCACAAATGAAGGCTGAATCTTGTCAAATGCATTCTCTGCATCTGTTGATGTGATAATATGATTTTTTTCTTTTTGCTGATGTGATGAATTGCATTGATTGATATGTTGGTTTGAATCATCCTTGCATCCCTGAAATCCCATGAATCATGAGTTGTGATTCTTTTAATGTACTACTGAATCAGTTTGCTAAGATCTTGTTGAGGATCTTTGCTTCTGGGATCATTATGATTATTGGTTTTCTTTTTTGTGATTACTTTATCTGCTTTGGTATCAGAGTAAGTATTTTTGGAAACATTCTTCAATTTCTTGGAAGAATTTGATAAGGCTAGGTCTTCATCATTGAAGGTTTGGTGGAACTCACTATTGAAACCATCTGTTCCTAAGCTTTTATATTTGAGAGATTTTTGATTACTGTTTCAATTTCCTTGCTTATAAATGGTCTATTCATGTTTTTATTTCTTCCTGACTCAGTCTCACTAGGTTGCATACTTCTAAGAATTTTATTTATGGATAAAAAGATGTTCATAGTATTCTTTTATGAGTCTTTTTCTGAGTTGTCTATTGTAGCTTCTCTTTTATTTCTGATTTTTTTTAAATTTCATTTTCTCTTTTTTAGTCTAATTAGAGATTTATCTATTTTCTTTATTTCTTCAAAGGACTAGCTTTTTTAGTTTCATTGATTTTTGAACTGTCTTTATGATTTCTGGTTCTTTTATTTCTGCTGTAGTGTTTATTTTTTCTTCTTCCTTTGGTTGGCTTTGGTTGTGTTCATTCTTCAGTTTCTCATTCTTGAAGGTATAAAATTAGATTGTTTAGTTGATATTTTTTTTATTTCTTGTTTCTGAACAACTGCTTATTTTCCTCTTGGTACTGCTTTTGCTGTGTACCATATATTCTGGGACAAGATAAATTTATGTCTTCATTTTCATCGGTATCCAGATATTTTTTAACTTTGCCTTTGATTTCCCTGTTAACCCAATAGTCATTTTGTAGTGTGTAATTCTGTCTCCATTTATTAGAGATTTTTACCACTTTCAGTGCTTGATTTCTAGTTTTGATACCATTGGATCAGAAAAGATATTTAAGGTAATTTCAATCTCCATGAGTTTATTAATTCTTGTTTTGTGACCCAGCTTTTAGTCTATCCTCAAGGATGTTCCATGTGCACCTGAGAAGTGTACTCAGTTTTGGGGGGATGCAGTGCTCTATAAATGTCTATTAGACCCATGCCGTTTAATTCCTCTTAATACTATTGTTTCCTTATTGCTTTTCTGTCTAATTGATCTCTCTTTTGATGTAAGTAGAGTGTAGAAGTCCTCTACTACTGTTGTATTGTTTTCAGTGTCACTCTTTAGATTGTTAACTGCTTCATATATTTTGGTGCTCCTTTTTTGGTACATGTACATCAGTGAGTATCATGTTTTCTTGAGGAATTGCTCACTTAATTACTAGTTAATGTCCATCCCTGTCTTTGTTGCCTTTTTAAACTAAAAGTCCATATAAGTATGGCTTATAAGATTATTTTGAACCTTTGTCTTAGAACTTAGTGTTTGTTTGTTTTTGTAGTTTGGTGTCCTGGACACAGTGGAAAGTTGGGTTTAGTTTTCTGATCCAACCAGCCATTCTGTGCCTTTTGATTTGTGAGTTCACTCTATTTACATATAAGAGGATTATTTATATGAGCTTTTACTACTGCCATTTTATCTCTAGTTTCCTGGTTCTATTTATTTCCTCATTCAATCTTTCTTATGGGAGAGTTCTAGTGTTGGCTTGATAAGAATCCTTCTAAATAGTTCTAAAAGTTACCTTATTTTTTTTTCCGAAGCCACCTTCACTATTCTTTCTTTGTCTTGAATTCTTGATAGTTTACTACTATGTGTCTTATTAGGTCTTATTGCATTTACATAACAAAATGTTCATTTAGCTTCATAGAGTCATATTTAATTCCTTCTTCAGGTATGAGAAATTTTCTTCTATTACTTCTTTGAATGGCCTTTCTGATGCCTTTCCTCTTTTTCTCTTCTCCTTCTGGGATACCCATTATCCTTGTGTTGTCTCTTCTATGGAGTCAGATAGTTCTCAAAGTACTTATTTATTTACACCTCATTTTTTCTCATTTCTTCCACCTAAATCCTTAGTGCATTACCATCTTCAAGGTCATTGATTGGATCTTTCGTTTGGTTTATTCTACTTTCATAGCTTTCTCTAGAATTCTTGATCTCAACTATTGAGCTCCTGAATTTCTTTTACTTTCTTATCTAAAACTTGTGTTTTTGTCTTCTTTTCTTTGATTTTATTTCTGAGCTTATTAGTTTTTCTGCATTTTGTTGTATCTCTTTGGTTAGTTTTCCTTAAGAGAACTTGAAAAATAATATACTTTGAGTGGTTTGATGTCTAACTTTCCCTCCCTTAAACAAGATGACATTGAGCAGGATAGGAGAGCTGCTACTCCTTTGAATTGTCCTGACTTAATAAAACTTAATATGGATAGTCCCAAGACTATGGTCTGTAATGCCTTCTAAACCCCACATACAAAAATAGACTGGCAACAGAGTATTAATCTTTTCATTTCCCCCCAAATTATGAATATATAGATTTTGTGTCTTCAGTATTGAGGCACTGATTTCAGCATCATTCATTATTTCTCATCTGCTATTTATAAAATATTACATTAAATACAACTTAGTTCATAAAGATATTAATTGGATTATAAAATTTAAGTGACTTTTTCTGAGTCAAATGGTAAAGACACTTGTCAGACCTTTATTATCTTCAAATTGTTATAGTCACAATATTTTTAACTTGTAAACAACTCAAGGATATAAATAGTTAGTTGACTATTGAACAGAGTGAATTTACTATAGACTTAGCAAAAACCACCAAGATTGTGAGAAGTTCATTCATGTGAATTTTATTATGATTTCACTAAATTTTTCAATAAACATTTACCATATACTTTGTAGTACTCGCTGAAAAGAAATGAAACCCAGCTCTCTCTTCAATAGAAAACAGACTAGTAAGCCAGGCGCAGTGGTGCACGCCTATAATCCCAGCTACTTGTGGGAGGCTGAGGCTAGGAATCACTTGAGTCCGTGGAATCGGGACTACCCCGGGCAACATAGCAAGACTTATTCTCTAGAAAGAAAAAAAAAAACAGACTAGTGGAAGAAACAGACTCATAAGTATTAATTATGCTATGCTATTAGCAGGGCAGTAATAATGTATAAAATGTTTTGGAACACAGGAAAGATGTATAATAATTATTTCTACAAGGAACACTGATCAGAGAAAAGTGATCATGTTTCATTTGGATCTTGAAATATAAATAGGAATTTGCAAGATGGGTAAGGTAGGGAATGTTCTATATTAAGTAAATAGCAAAAGACCATTTATCCCACCCTCTTACCCCAAATCTTTACTGCTCATGAAGGCTAACACAAGCAATGCTGATCATCTGTTTTATTTGTCATTATAGGGCACTTGACCTGGCTGTAAAATACAAAACACATGTTGATACCGTACTTGCTTACCGTCAAAAGTATTTGGAGAAATTTGGTAAACAAGAAACTAATAAACGATATTTGCAATATGCAGAAGGTGTAAGTATTATGCACTATTTATTAATAATGTCCATTTTATAAATACATAGTCATCTTTGAACTACGATTTGAGTCATATCATAATCTCTGAAGCATTACTTTTTTTTGTTTTTGAGACTAGGTCTCGCTATTTTCACCCGTAGAACCGCAGGCTCTTGTTGCTTGGGGTGCCACAGACTTAAGCAATCCCCAGCCTCAGCTTCCCAGGTAGCTGGGATTACAAGCACGTGCCACTACGCCCAGCTATTTTTTTGGAACTAGGTCTCACTACAGACCCCAGGCGGGACTCAAACCGTGATCCCTAGCCCCGGCCGCTTCATGCTGAAGCTTACAGGCAGAAGCCACCATGCCTGGCCCTAAAGCATTACTTTTTGCCTTAAGAGGTTCTCTAACTTTGACTATATAATTGCATTACTATTTTTTTTTCTGGAATCTTACAGACATATTTTCATTAACTTAAGTTGTTTTCAGAATATTCAGTTTGTGTCAAGGTTGGTTGCTAATTGATATTTTAAAAATATCAGTATCAATGTGTGGGATGAATGTTTCTAATGCCTAAATTTTGCTTTCTACCAGCTACTACCCATTCTGTTTCAGGGGAATAATAACCACAGAAGGTACTGACCAGAAAATACGTATTTTATCACTTTGCAGAATTATTGGAAGCTTGGTCTACCTCATGAGTTGCCAAAATTCGTATACCTCATTGCCTAGAATCAAAGAAGGCTAAACTATTTCCTCACACTCTTACAGAATCTCAGGTTTTATGGTTCCAATTAAAGGAAATCATTCTGTAACATATAGGCCTACAAGCAGACCCAGAAAAAGGAGGTTAGGAAACTTACCCCAGTGCCCAGAGCAGAACTGATTGTGCCTGCCTGCCTAGATCCTTCCAATTCAGGGTCCAGAAACAGCGTTTATATCCATTCTCCTTCCAGCTCAGCGAGGCAGCTGACTGCCTAGCCTTTTCATTTATCAATTTTAAAGAAGTATTTAAAGTGCTCACTCAGAGCCAGGTACTGTGCTCAGTGTTGAATCTGTTATAGCTTCAGTGTTCACGGAGTCTAAAGACTGTGAGTCTTTTTTCATGAGAATAGATAAAATGACATGTTTTAATCCATCCTGATGGGCAAAGTATATTCGAGGAAACTTGGAAAGAAGAAATATGGTAGGGAGGAAGCACCTACAATTCCTACTAGGACCAATATTATCCATCAGTCATATTTAAAATACTGAATCATGAACAATATGTTTTAGTTTAGCTGTTATTTAGGTAGTGAAGCCTTTTGAGCCATTCTGAGAGTTGTGCAAAGCAACTCAACACCTGGATCTGGACTAGACATAAGTTGTTAGTTTCTTGGTAGTAACAGGTGTATTTTATATAAACTCACAAGCCTTTTTGTTTCCAAACTTGTTTAGTACTAAAATATATCCCCTGGGAGTTTGGGCTCTGAGGGCTTGCTCTGCAACTAGAAAATCCTAAGGTTCCTGGGGCCTCTCTGGGTCATACTATAATGCACAGAATATGTGCAGCTATCTACTGTGGTGCTAGGGAGAGCCTAGAGTCACCAGCTTACGTGATAATCTTCTTACATATCTCTGTTTTTAAAATATAATAATGTTAGAATTGAGAACCCACCTTAAGTTTACTCATTGTATAATTTCTAAGTAGATTATTACCACTCTGCTTCATCTTTATCATCCATATTTTTTCCAGTATTTTCATGTTTGGTGCTTTTACTGTGTTAACACAGAAAATATGGTTCTTATTGTCAAGGAAATTTTATTTTAGAGAGCAAAACCTTAATATTTTTATTTTCCTCTTTTTTTTTTTTTTTAACTATTGGTCAGACATAATACATCCAATCATAAAAGCAGCAGAAAATGTTTAAAGTGGGATAACCAGAATGAAATGAAATTTTTCAGGTATTATTTTTTTAATCTGAAACTATGTCGGTTACTTTTACACTCCCTATGGCACCATGGTCTAGTTTCCTACTTTCCTTCTTTAAAAATATAATTTGGACATTACCTAGAAGTCATAAAGCAGTATTTGAAGATGAAAATTCTCTTGGACTTAAAAATCCCCACCATTTTTCTATCTTAGCCAAAATTGTGACATCAACTCTTTATTTCAGAAATAAAAATTGAATAGAAAAAGATCATTAAAAAATATTCATTTTAAATATCTGGTGAAGTAAGTGGATTTATAATGTACAATGTAAAAGTTTAATAAGAAGTGAAAGTTTGATATACATTTCATATGCAAACTCTGAAAAATTATTTAGGCATTTCTAGTTTAAAAGATGGAAATTTGGAATTCATACGGAGTGTGTAATCTTCTTAGAACTCCAAGAGTCATTATACTTGGTTTCCAAGGTGGTTCAGTGAGTATTTGTAAAATATTTAGTAATTCTGACAAAATGTACTCAAGGAATCCATTCAGTCTACTGAAAACATACTCTCTGCAAGAAACAAAGTAGAACCAGGAACTATTTATTTAGAAATACTTAGTAATTCTGACAAAATGTACTCAAGGAATCCATTCAGTCTACTGAAAACATACTCTCTGCAAGAAACAAAGTAGAACCAGGAACTATTTATTTAGAGCTTTGTGCTGAGAGAAAGTGAAACTGAAAAACCAACCAACACCTCATGAGCAGAATTTCACAAAAGTATGGAAGTTTGAAGTAGATAAAGAAGAGTCAGGACTGTAGTTCAGACACTGTTTTAGACAAAGCTAGTACCTGAGCTGCTTTGCAGGTTTTTTGACTTTATAATCTTGTGAGGTCCTGAGTTACAAAACTCAGGAAAGAAAATTGTGAGAGGTTGTTAGGTGATAGTTCATTTGGTTTTATTTGTGGCATATTTATAGAGCACCTCCTGCAGACAATTTTCTCCTTGTACTGGAATATAATCATAACTTTGGCAGACACTGACCCTGGACTCAGGAAGTATCTATTCAAATGGAGACAATAGTTAATATATGCTAATTATTCATGTTAATTGTGCTAACTACCTTGAAGGTAGTTTACTTGGTGCTGTAAGACTTGCAAATAATGTTTCCCCTTAACTGCAAAAGGCAAGTAACAGAAGTTGTCTGGGATAAGGAGGAAGGACGGATATGTTCCAGACAGAGAGGATGCTCTAAAGTAGAAAAGAAAAAGGAGCCAAGGGAGATTGACTTGAGGGTTTCCTAGGGCAAATTAAGGATTTGATTCAAAGGTTAATGTGACACTGTTGAAAGGAAGTAGTAGGATCACTTTACCCTTTTAAAGTCCCAATTAAAAATAAATAGAAACTTAGAAACTTCCACAAAATTTTTGGATTATGTTAGTAAAGAATATGATCATAAGAACAAATGTGCAGTTCTTGAAATAATGGTGAAGGAATCAGAGTGACTGCTCCAGGCCCTGGTTGAAGTATTAGTTGGGATTGCTAGGGGGCACCAACCCCCTGGGTGTCATTGTCTCCTGTTTGAGATTGCAGATTTCAAGGAAGATATGCTAAAATGTGAGAATGGCTTTAATTAGAATTTCCTTTGAGAAGGATACAAGGGAAAGGAAGAAGTAAAACAGGTTTTTTTTTTGTAATATGATAATTCAGGAGCTGTTCCTGGAAGGCAGGAAATAAGAGTATATAAAGGGTTTTGAAACAAAGAGAGGGGATTGGATTGGAATTCAGATTCAGATTCTGGTTTGGTTTCTGCCATTTTGTGGGATGAAAATGTGAGCCCTGAGCTTGGCCATGAGGCCAAGGCCTGGGGCCTGCAGCCTTTGGCTGGCCCAGGCTGGCAGCATGTGTGCCAAAGGCAGTTAAGGAGTTTGCAGATTTGAATTCCGTGTTGGAGTTTGTTTTGCTGAGTTTGACTTGTGTCTGGAAGAGGCCGTGCAAAAATTAGGCCTGAAAAGAAAGTGAACTTGGCTGGGTCCAGTACCATGAAGTTTCTTCTACTACCTGGAGGAGGACAACAAGAAGATGGCATGGAGGAGCTGGAGCACGCCAAAGAGTGCGCCAAAGGAGCACTCCAAAGGAAGATGTCTTCGAGCATCTGGAGATGAACTATGAGTGGCTGATTTTGGTGAAATGATCAGGACTGAGAGACTGAGGATTTTTAGGCTATCTGGGAAGGAACTTTGGACAATGTTGAGAAAGGTTTTGGACAATGTTAAAGTAATCAGAGTTTTACATGTTTCTTTTGTAGTAATTAGGAAATCACTTTGTTAGAAATAAATTAGTCTGCACTCAGAGTCTTGCTTTGACTTGGGATTTTGTTTGAGAAGGCTGGGGATGGTGGAAAGAACCTACGAAAGTTTAAAAGAGGGTAAATTGAGGCAAACTAGTCTAAAGTTTAAACTGTTTCTAAGTTTTTCTTTTTAGGTCTGAAAATGGGGAAGAAAGCTGAGATAAGGTGGTAGCTGATTTTTGCATACCAATAGTAGGTGAACAGTTAAGAAGAGCTGAGAGAAGCTGGTAGCTGATGTTTGCCTACCAATAGTAGGTGAACAGTGAAAATGCTAATAAACTGCTTGGAGCCTGCTTCCTAGGGAGAAGCAGGCATAGGTGTGTTTCAAGTTTAAGTCAAAGTCTTTTTTTCTTTTTACCGATTTCAGGATCAGATGTTGAAGAGTCTTACTATCAGGTTGATAGACTTTATAATGAAGGCAATGAGAAGTCTTACAAGTTCATATTCAGAAGAATGACTTGAAAGATAACTCTGATGTAGCAGATGAATTAGAGATAACAGTGATGAGTAGGACCCCTGTTAGTTGGTTACTATAATTGTCCCACAAGGAAATGAAAAGTAAGATTATGCAAGGGAAAAAAAAAAACAGCAGTAATATCAAGAGAACAGGGTTGGAGGTGAGAGGTGGTGAAGTAAGGCAAGCTTTTGAGAATGATTTGTTAGTACTTTTAGCATGGGTAACCAGTTAGGTAAGATTCCATTAATCTAGATAAGAACATGAAAATATACATGGTGTGTTTGCATGAAATAGATAATGTTTTGAGTTTAAATTCCCTTTGGGGTACCTGATTGGACATAAAGTAGACAGTTGGAAATACAAATGTGATCACTGAAAGATATTGACAAAAGAGGAATCAGTGCTAGAAATATTTATGTTCATGACCATCTAGGCATAGTTGAAGCTGTGAGTTTAATTTTCCTAGTGAAAGTATGGAAAAGCTGTGATTGAAACTCTGGTAATACTAATAGCTAAGAAGTTGTTGTCTAGGGGAAAGATATAGAAAAAAATAAAAGGGAGGGGAGACTGAGGACAGTTAGAAAAAAGAGCAGAAACCTGAGGGAATAGTATTATATGGTCTGACAGGAGAAAGTTTTCTAAGAGCAGTGATCAACAAGGCCTAGGAAATGCTCCTACTTTAGGATTTTTTCTTCCAAAGAATACACAGTTAGTGTGTGCCATGGATTCACTTTCATCTTCACTTCTAACCAACTTCCCAGGGAGCCTCTTCTGATCCCTGTATTTGACATACAGCAGCCACCTTCATAGCTCCACACCTGGCATTTATTGCTTTACTTCCTCATTTCTAAAACCCTTAGCATTTCTGACTATATATATATATATGTATGCATGGAAATATATACATATGTATATATTGTGTATGTGTATATATATATATATATGTATGTATGTATGTATCTTTGTTTATTCCTCAATGGAAACAGATTTTTTTTATTCACTGCTGAATCTTTATATAAGAATCCTTGGTATATAGTAAACATGGTTTCTTTGCTGAATGAGTCACTGAGTCATAAAAAAGGTATATAGACTGAAGGAAGAAGATACTGACAGTGGCCTTAGTGAACAGTTCCTAAAGTATAGGGGAACACAATCACACAGCAGTGATAAAGAAATGAGACATAGGATTGGGAAGAATAATGAGGGTGGTAGCCTGTAGGGAGAAAGAACAAAAGGAGAATGAGCAGCCATCAGACAAGGAAATTGAATTTGTAAGCAATAATTGAAACAGGTATCCTAAAGTTGTTGAAGAAGATAGGATCTGGGACTAATGTGATAAGAGGTTGACCTAGACAGAAAGGAAGGGGATAGGATGAATGCAGATATAGGTCAGTTTGTGAATGCAAGGAAGGAGATTAAGTAAATCTATTCCTGGTAGCCACTCTATTCCCCTTGGAGTGGGAAGCTGATTTTCAGCTAAGGATAAAGATAGATGGGAGAGGATGGAAAGTGATTTGGTGTGATTTTGAAATAGCTTCTGTGTGAATTAACTTGGGACTAGAATAGGAAATGCCCAATAATATCAACACCCCCTGTAAGAGAAGATGTTATGTTTTCATGTAGAAGTCACTTGACAGCTGTCATGAGTACATTCTTGTCTAAAAACCCAATATTAAAAATGTTCTCTACTAAGGACTAAATTACCAAAGTACTGTTCTAAAACTGGATACATGCCAAAGTGAAAGTGAACATTTATTTTCAGTGGGACACTGAACTGACATCCTCATTTGTATTATAACAAGTAACTAATATAGATGTTGTCCATTTACTTGATAGACTTCTGGTTCCTCAAAGTAAGAGTTGTTCAGTGTGCTGTCAGTATATTGTTTTATTGTGATTGATTTGAGAAACATATGTAAGTCTATTTAAGACTGGAAGAGGGCCAAGATATCTATCAAGTTTTGTCTTTATCTTTGCAATTTTTTTTTAGACCTGGAACCAAGTGTTTTGCCATTTAAAAAAATACCAAGTTCTGGCCTATTAAATGAGTCTAACAAATAATCTAACACTTGGTGTGTTTTCAGTGAGCTGTCACTTGCATCTTAATACAAAGGATATGATTATGAAAGTTTCTTTAAATTCATCTGCTTTATATATATTAGCAAGTACATGAAATTATCTTTAAAGCCCCCTTTTAAAAAAAGCAACCAAAAATATCCACAAATTACTTCTCAGATACTTAAAATGAATGCAATACTTAATTCCATCATTTTCCAGAACAAAATAAGAGACTTGAAGTCCTGCAAAGATTAAATTCATCTCTCAGTTAAGATCTGTTCAAGCAGAAGTAGTAGTTCAGTTAGGTTTGATACCACTTATTCCACTCACCTTGCCTACAGGGGTGTGAAAGTCTAGGCACATATGGCTCAGTTTCAGGGTTTGGGTAAATCAGCGTTAGTTTAATCTGGCACCCAGATTTTCCCAATTTATGCCTCAGAATGTACATACCTAAATTAGTGCTCTTCAAGCTTCTTAAAGACAGTGTACACTTTTTCCTAGAGAAATTATTTGTAGAATTCAGGGGCAGAGCTGGGCATGGTGGCACGTGCCTGTAATCTGTTACCTGGGAGGCTGAGGCTAGGGATCACTTGAGTCTATGGGTTTGAGATAACCCCAGGTAACATAGCGAGACCTAGTCTCTAAAAAACAAAACAAAACAAAAAAAAGAACTCAGGGGCAGTTCATCCCTAAGACCAAGTGCAGTGAACTTAAAGAAGGGTCAGCTGGACATGCGCAGGGCCACTGCATCATGGACCAAGTGGAATCAGATAGACAAAAATGTTCGCTTTCTTCAGGGATGCTTTTAATGTACTTCCCACCTTCCTTTCTCTCTGCTTTCTCTAGTATGTTTCCATTACGGTTTTCACTGCCATGTCTTTATATTTTTCTAAGGGTTGTTGCAAAGGAGCCCCTTTTATAGAATACACTGCCCTACCTTTCCTCCCAGCTGGACTTGTAATAAAACCTGAGTGTGTGAGCAGTGAAAAGCTGACCCTTTGATGACCAAAGCCCTGTCCACTTTCCCCTCATGCTTGGAGAACAGTCTCCTCACCTTCCCTGTTCCAACATCTCTGCAAAATTCTGAGACTCCGGGGACTATTTAGATATGCCTACTATAAATAGCTACAACTCAGTTTTGGTCTTTACTTTTTATTATAGTGTTTTTTTTTCTGTCTGGTCTTAATGCTCAAAGTGATTTCATTTTTTGGAAACATTTTTCTTATCTTTTATCCCCATGCTCTATTTTCCTGTAATTTTTGGAAGTCATTCTACTTTTGTTTACTTTGGATGAAACTAAACTGTCATATATGATATTTCTTCTTTTATTGCAGCTGCAGATAGATTGGGAGAAAATCAAAGCCAAAATTGAGCTGGAAATTGTTAAAGAACAAGAGCGATCATCAACCAACCAATCCAGCAAGAATACTGGTCTGAAGTACTAACTGTCATTCTTAACTTTTAGAAACCTTATCTTTTGAAGTTAATTCTGATCAATCAAGGATAAGCATGTTTTTGTTGCAAAGGATAAAGGCAGAATCTTTAAAGAATGGGTACTTGCCATGTGCTTAATACATCAGAAAGATTGAACACAAAATAATTGATAAAATTTCATTTTTTATATTTTTCTAGTGCAATAATATATAAAATCTCCTGTATATTTATGATATTCCTTCATAGTGTTGTTGCTTACATTACAGTTTTATGTGTATTATCCCTGAATCTTTAGCACAAATATTAATGTTGATAATAAAACATTGGAATCCTCAAAATATATGCTATCACTAATTTCTATTTGACCTCTATATCCAAGTGACCCCAAAGGTTTATTTAAGCAACAAACTGCCTGAGACTGGATCTATAAAAATGTGTATCACTGTATATACCTGGACATCAATGTTTATGGTAACATTCATTATTCACATTAGCACAAAGGTAGGCAAAAATTCATCAACAAATGGATAGATAAACAAAATGTGGTCTACATGCAGTGGATTATTATCAGCCTTAAAAAAAGAATGTGGGGCTGGGCACGGTGGCTCGTGCTTGTAAGCTTCAGCCTATGAAGCGGCCGGGGCTAGGGATCACGGTTCGAGTTCCGCCTGGGGCCCGTAGTGAGACCTAGTTCCAAAAAAATAGCTGGGCGTGGTGGCGCATGCCTGTAATCTCAGCTACCTGGGAAGCTGAGGCTGGGGATTGCTTGAGTCTGTGATACCCCAGGCAACGAGAGCCTGCGGTTCCACAGGCAAAAATAGGAAGACCTAGTCTCAAAAAAAAAAAAAAAAAAGAATGTGATTCTAATGTATCCTATTAGTGTGGATGTTGAGTGAAATAATCTAAACACAAAAGTTCAACATTATATGATCCTCTTTTACAAGAGCTCTAGAGTAGGCAAATCCATCAAGACAGAAGCAGAACCCATGAGCTGCAGTGAGGTGAAAATGGAGATAAAGAATTTCTGTTTGGGATGAACAAGTTCTAGAAATTATTGTGGTGATAGTTCCACAACATTGTGACTATTTAATGCCATTGAATTGTTTATTCAAATGGGAAATCTTTTAATGTATATTTTGCCATAATTTAAAAAATATACTAGAATGCCCAAGAAATATTTTTCTTGTTCCACATCTTATTTAGAAATGTCTGAATCTTTAAGGTACTAGACTTTAATTCTTAAGGTACTAGACCTAGTCATTTTGGGTGAATAAAAACAGTAAACACTAAGTTTAGATGGTGACTGTATTTGGATTTGAACAAATATTTGGGTCTGTGAACTGAAATCAGAATGAACCAACAAATTTCAGTTAGGAAAGTCCTCTGTAATCCTTAGGAATATGAATCCCATATGGAAACCTCCTAAATTGAAGATGTGACCCAAGAACAAGCAAGAGTTGGTCTGATACAAAACCTACCTTAAGAAAAAAGAATGAATTTCCAAGAATCTACCCATCTGTCTAGTCAAAAAGATGCTATGCAAATAGAGATTAACATAAAGAAATATGAGCTTAATTTTCAAGAAAAACTGTATAGGGTAAAATCCCTACACTTCAGATCCAGATCCTCAGTTGCTAACTTTAACAGAAAAGAGTCAAAGAAATAGGAAAAAAACATTGTGAAGCACTTCTGAAAGAAAAATGTGTGTGATGGAGCTGTGAAACACAAGCCAGGGACTGCAACTTCAGGGGAAGAACTAAAATCTGGATAAACTCTACAGAAATCTGATGGCTAATTTGACAGAGGTTATACAAATGGGGAAATGTAACAAACTAATGAAGAGTTTGCAAGAAAAGGTTAAGTCTAAATGAAGAGAAGGTCATTTTACAACCTGGGGGGGAGGGGGAATCAAAATTAATTTCATCTGATAAAATCTCTGTTCAATACAGAAAGTTCATATAAACCAAAATTAAAATGGGTAAATCTGGAAGCCTCTAATCCTTTGTCTAGTAAAACAAATGTAGCCAATGAAGAGGGAGATGCCAAAATTATTAGCAGCTGCTTAGATTAGATCTTAGCGTGCAGTGGGGATTCTTTAAGAGCATCTATAAACAGGAGTGAAAGAACTGTAAAATCAGTGATCTAACTGGGAGAAAGTCCATCCAATAAAACAGAGCTACCGCATACAGAAGTTGAAGAGGAATCTGTAGAAAATCTGTAAGATAGTAAATGGCACAACTATCAATGGTAAATCAAGTTCTCTTTTGGTCTAAGTATCCAAAGTCTTCCTTACAAAGATAGAAGGATATGGTCTTTTATCTAATACAATAGAATGTCTGTGAGCAATAGTGAAGGGAAAACAAGCTATTCCTCAGATAAAATAACATGCAGAGGAAACCTCAAAGATACCCATGAGAAAAATCCAGAAACAGAAAGGATATAGCACTTTGTAGAGAAATATATCTTAAAATTTGGTCTCTGTCATGTCTAAGAGGCAAGATCTAATTCCTTGCCCTAATAAAGCGGAGGATGCGTTGTTAAGGAAGAGATTGGCAGGAAAGTGACAACAGTTCTTCCAGAAAATCCAGGTGAGGAAACAGAAAGACAAAGAGGTAAATCAGGATTTATTGTATTATTGATGATGAAAAAGGATCAAAATTCTTGCTACAGAGATGCAAAGATTTGATCATTTGCTAAACCTGACAGGAAATTTCTGTAGATAAGAACAAAGAGAAGTTGTTTATTATGGCCCTTTAGTGGATACAAAGAAAAAAACAACTGGCTCAAAAATGACAACCTAGAGAAGTCAGCTGCAAACAGAAAGTGAAGGAAACACTTGAAAATCCTGTTTTCACCAGGTTTACAAAAGACCCAGTGTGCTATCAGTCACAGCCATCTGGAATTCCAAGAGATGTTTGTATGTGACCACCACTTCAAAGCCCAAAGTGGGTAGGAAAAACAGATGAAGACATGAAGCACCACAAGCTGGCGAGGCAGTGAAGATGCTCAGCTGAGAAGCTGAAGGGGGCAAAAACGTGAGGCTTTTTAGTATGTGAAATTTAGTTTTGAAGCATGATGACCAAGTGAAGCATGATAACCTGCAATATGCTGAAGCACAGTGACCTACGAAATGCAACCTACGGAGTCTAGATAAACAACCCATGACTGACTGACTGAGTTTACTGGTATGCAGCCCAGTTTCTCCTTGAGTTTCATCTTCATTCTATCTTCTCCACATCAGACTTTGTACTACCACCATCATAGCCCACCTGGAACACCAGAGCATGTGAAGTATATACAAACTATTAATTCCTTGTTAGAGGTACTCAGCCTTGGAATATGAATCCACTGAGTCAGTACTGGTACTAGTAAATCTGCTTCTTGCCAGGCCTGGTATGCTTGTTTCCTGAGTGCCAGCTTTCAGTTGCGAGCAAAGTGTTTCCTTTTTGGTCAAAAAATTAAAAGTAAATTCTGTAAATAAAGTAATTTTAGGATCCATATGTACTTAAATATAATCAAAGTGGTTTCAACATTTGATATTTCATTACTTCATAGACAAAAGTTTAGATGAATTAAGGCATTCTTTCCATTCATATGAAAGAAAGGATGCCTTAATTTCTTACCATGAACTGATTGCTGATTCATTCTATTTTGATAAAATGCCTTTCTTTTGGCCCACCAGTTTACCAATGACGGGACAAGAGAATCTTAAAAGATAAGTTATAAACCAGCGAGGTCAGATATAAACTTGTCAAATATTCTATGACTGATTGGATGGCTGAAAATTATGCCAGGTTCTTCAAATAAAACAGCACATCATTGTTTCTCTCAACCCAGAAGTCCAACTTAATTTTGATTCTTGGAATTTTTACAAAAGTTAGTGGAGGGTATTATAAGTATCTGGATACTATAGTCATATTTTTAACTTATCAGTTTCAGCTCTGAATTGTTTCCTTTATTAATTCCACTTGAGACAAATGGTATACATAAAGTACAATATTAAGGTACTTAGCATAATGCCTTTTAAAATGTTGATTCCATTGCCTTAATAATTCCCTTTGGCCTTTACAATTGAATCTTATTTTCCTTTTATAGTACACCTCATGCCCTTTGGTACAATTGCCAATGCTGTTTCCACGGTTGAAGCGCATTTACATTTGCACAATGTGGCAATTAATGGCCTTTCAAAACTATCATTCTATCTCCAGAAGACATTTCCCCCTTGGTTATGTTATTGAACTTCAATAACAAACTGCTTTTAAGCAACTGGTGAATATATATATGATTTAGAAAATCAATCATGTTTTCTCACATTCCAGATTGTTTCTTACCATATCCAAGACCATTATTTCCCTACTCATGAGAAATCAGTGAAAATAAAGTATGCTGAAATGTTTTTGTATGTGAATTGCTTTAATAACTGAAAACCAGGAGCAAAGGTTTATTTAGTACTACAGAACTAGGTGGGTTTTGTTAAGAATAGTACATATGTAGCAGCCTTGTAAAAAAGTATCACAGTCTCTCTCCTTAAATCTGTGTTCTGTTAAGTATATATAAAATACTAAAAATAAGCTAGCATCTCATCACAAATTATTTTTAGGTAACCGAATAACACTTTTCTACATAAGTAAACTCATAATTACATACAACAAACTTGTGTAGAAAATAACTTCCAAATAATATCTTCAAACACACACTGCTCTTGGTGTTTTTAAAAATGTTTTTACCCAGGTATTTTAGCATAATGAATAAATCAGCTCTGTGTGTATTAACTTGGCGTGTTAGTGGTGTGTGTGTGTACCATGAAACACGTTCATTTACATTAATAAAATAGTTTTTAAAACTTCTTTAAAGAATTTTTAATATTATGTCTGAATATAATAAGTTACTAAATATTAAATTGTTCTTGGTAAATCAATGAATTGCAAGAAAGAAACCAAAGTAAACTAAAACTAATTCTTACTTAACTGAGGGGTGTGAATTAAAGCATGTGTGATATATACCAAAAAAACAAAACAAAGCAATTCAACCCCATTAGAACCTCGTGATTTGCGTTATTTCAAAAATGTTATAAATTTTAGGGAGAGAAATGTTGATACAGTAGTTAATATGGGGAACATTATAGACTTTGTTATTTAACACACTTTATAAGTGTGTTTTTGAAGATTTTTGTTGCGAAACTCGGGATGTTAATAGTATCAACATATACAATATACTTCATACACTGACTGGTATTTGGAGTTTCAGGTTGATATTTCAGATTCTGGTGAATTTTTAGAAGTGTTTCAAACAGTGTACCTTCAAAGACAAGTCATTTAAAAGAATGTGAGAACTTTCTAGTTTGGGTTGGTACTGATAGTCACATGTAACTAAAATTTACAACATTTGACTAACAATATAATGTTCTCAGTATAGCTTCAATGCCTATGTTTTTTGCCAATTTGCAAGTTAAAATTGCTTTTAAATGACAAAGAAACAAATTTTATGTTTTAATATCCTACTACATAGTCACACATCTGATACAATTGGTACAGAGAAAGATCTTCATATTTCTCTATGTTTTAAAACACTTCAAATGGTTTTTCTTTAATGACAGGTGGTTAGCTTTTAGAAGTTTAGGCTAAGCCATTCCATTACAATTCAGATATTTTAAGATTCTCAGAACTACCAACCTTTTTCAACCAGCTGTTAAAAATTGAAATCCATCAAGCCATTTTCTTCTAATGCAATTCAGATAGTTTAAGATTTCTCAGAATTGTCATTTTTTTCAATCAAAAGAATAATGTTTCTTGATACTTCTGTGAGATCTAAGTGTGGAATCTTTCTAGATTTAATACTCATCCTTCCCCAGACATAGAAAAGCTGCTTTCCTTTCATGAGAACCATAAATTGTGTTCATTAAAATGGTATGTAATACACATGTTGTACACAGAGGATGTGGCTAGTTGCAGTATACATAAAGCATTTTAAGATCTTGCATATCACCATTAGCTTAAAGGACATTTCATAGAGTGGTAGAACTGATACAGTGACTTAATTTTTTCTTAAAGTAGGTTGACTGACTCCTATAGCACAACAAAGCACAATTATGGCTTTAAAGAAAAGTTACAGGTAACATCAAGTTCTTACGTTTTGTATCATGTGGTGGAAACGATTCCAAAGGCAAAATGGAAGAGAAAATGATGACATCATGCTTCATGGTAGAGGCATACATGTACCAGTCACTTTTTACATATAACTGGGGTGAATTATACAACGAAGACCCAGCCTACATCATGTATAGTTAATATAAAAAGTTATATATTATGCCACAGTACTAAAATAAAATATATTTTTCTCAAATAGTGAAAATAAGATGTCCTTCATGTTTTTATGTCATATGTTTTCACGTTTGGCTATGCCTTTTTTTTTAAACCTTATTTTAAATAAAATAACGTCCAGCATTTCATTTAATAGGAGACAGTGTGGATATTTCCTTTAGACCATTATGGCCTAAAGGAAGGTGATCAGACTATTGTCATCAGTTGCAGAAGTTTTCTGAAGCGTTCAGTGCATGGTAGAACTATAAAAATAAAAGCCAAATAAATATAAATATCTTCTCAGTTACTGCAAAGTGAAAAGTTCAAATGTACCTTGTTATAAACCCATTCTTGGAGATACGTATTTGCTGTATCTTGAGTGGATACAGCAACTACCAGAAACCACAGTAGCCCCCACACGTATGAGCCCTCTGCTGTGACTATGCATGACTTAGGAAGACAACAAAGGGCCTGGGGAATTCTCCTCAAGAAGGATGTTCTGTCCTAGCCAGGTGCTCCCATCCCACGCTGGAATCTCCAGTTTATCTACGTTACCCCCACCCCCGCTCATTCTTGCCGGTCGCCCCGCATCCTGGAAGACACACAGTCCAGGGGGGAAGGAGCCGTACAACATCCCTTTTTCTCTTCGTTCAAGGCTCAAGCGTTCTCCGTCTCGGGACGCAGGCACTTGGAGTGAACACAATCCGAGACCAGGCAGGCGGTGGGTGGGTATCCGCGGGGATGCGCTCCGGCTCCCCCGCGTTGCCCCCGCACCCACCGCGCGCGCCCACCGGCTTCTTGAAGAGAATCAAATATGGACAAACTTAAGATTCCGCGGGAGAGCAAGGTTGAAGGTGACCCCAATTCAGTCCTCCGGCCGCAGGCGATTAGGCCGGAGTTCGCAACAGTCGGAGCCGGCAGCCGGCACCCGACTCATCCACAACCCGCAGCCTGCCCAGTCCGCGCGGTCCTCGAACGCCCCGCAGCTCAAATGAGCGGGAATCGGCCCTCGCCGTCGGGCTCCCGGGTGCCCAGCACCGAAACGGGTAGCACGACCTCCCCAGGGTTGAGCTGCTGCAGCCGCATGGACTCCTCGTAGGTGGGCAGGTACTTCACCTCCTCGTAGCTGGGCAGCTGCAGGAACACGGGCGAGACGACTCGCAGCTCGTGCTCCGAAGCGCAGGAGGGGGCCCCGCCAGCGCCGCCCCGACCCCGGCCCCCGCTGTCCAGCAGCGAGTCCTGAGAGCCCGCGGCCGCCTCGTCCCGCAGCAGCGCCGGCGCATCGTCGTCGTGGGGCTGCCCCGCCGCCCCCGCCGGCCCGGGGCGCGCCTGACCGCGCGGGTACCTGCGTGGACTGGGGCAGATGATGCGCTGCAGGAAGTAGCCGATGGCGAAGAGCACCAGCAGGATCAGCAGCCCCGAGAGCTTGCGGACGAACCAGCCCACGTTGTCCAGGAAGGCGTGCAGGGGCAGCTTGCAGCAGCGCACAGCCGTGGCGTTAGCCGCGTCGCAGCAGCGCTCCCGCTCGCCGCATGCCAGCTCCGCACAGCTGCCGCCGCCCCGCGAGGGCGCCACCAGCGCCACCAGCGCGAGCAGCAGCGCGGGTGCCACCTGCAGGCCCTCGGCTGTGACCCCTGGCCCCCACATGGTCCGCGCGCGTCGCCGCTCTTTTTCCGGGCGGAGTCGGGGGGGGTCCGTCTGTCCTAGGATCCGTGCCCCAGCCCGGGCGCGCCGCTCGGTCCCGCGCGCTGCCCGCGCCGCCACCTGCGACCCGAGCAGCCCTCGCTCGGCCTCGCTCCCGCGGAAGGAGGAGCCGGGGCGCGCCGAAGCTGCGGGAGGCTGCGGCCCCTCGCGGCCGGAGCGGCCTCGGGAGCTGCAGAAGTCAGCCTCGCGCGCCCGACCGGCAGGGCCTGGCGCGCGGCGTCCCGAGCCGCCCGGATGGCAGAAGCCGCCTGCGCGGGGCCGCGGTGGGCATCGTGGCCGTGCTGGCCGCGCTCTTCCACCCCCCTGTCACCTCTGGGGCTGGAAGGGTTAACGCCCGGCGCTCAGCCGCGGAGCCCCCTATCCTGATTAATTCCGCGGTCCCTCTCTTCCTCGCCAGACGGGCGGGGGCTTCTCCAGCGTGGGTGTCTCAGCTCTAAGTGATTGGATTTCCCCAGGAATATTATTTAAATTGACTTGTGACTGGGATTCGCTTACCATCCTTCTTGTGATCTTTCTGATTAAAAATGGATGATGGCCATTAATGGCTAGCGCAGCCCTGCAAGATCCCAGAGCTTGGGGTGGGGCTGGGGGAGGGGGCGAGGACCGAGGGATGATTTGCTTTCTGGCAGATCCCTGGCGTGGGACCTTGGCACTCCTAGGAGACCTCCAGAACAGACAGAATTCCCTGGGGGACACTCTCCGGGCAGGGCACCACGGAAGAATCCCCAGAGAGGCGGAAAGGAGCTCTGCCAAGGTGACCCGAGTTGACCAGGAAGGGGAGAGGAGGCGCCTGGTTCCCCAGTCGCTCCCTCGGGAAGCCCCCAGTTCAGCCCGAGTCCTGGGCAGATATTTGGGCTTCATGACAGGAGGCTGCCGCTGCTCCAGCATAAATAACACATCTGTGAAATGTCAAAGGGGAGTCGTAAGTGGTTGGCAACGTGCCTGAACATTGATCTGCGTTTTCAAGGTTATTCTTGTTTGCAAAGTTTACTCTTAAAGGGAGTTTGTGCTCCCACTTAGCACATGGGGTAAAGTTCCTTCTTTGAAGTCACCTCTCCCTGGGGAACCCCTGATCGCACAGGCAGGAAGGCAGTTTCCTGGTTCTGACCCGAGGCACCTCCTCGGTGGCCACGTTAAGTAACTACTTAGAGCAACACCAGAGAGAAGCCAGGAGCTACTGTGTGTGTGTGTGTGTGTGTGTTATCAAGGCAGATTGAAATCAACAATTATCTTTTTAGAATCAAATCAGGATTTGTCCATTCCCTCACCCTTTAAACACCTTAAACACAAAGGACCCCTCTAGAGAGAAACCAAGTGGAAAATTTCAGTCATTGTAAGAAAAAAAAAACTAAAAACAAAGGAAACTGTTGCTGATCTACAGATTCAATTGTAGCTCAGATAAAAACAAAGATTTCTTTAAGGTAAGCCACTCTCTCTCTTCATAATAGCTCTAAAAAGAACTTAGTAGGTTGATTGAGACCACTGCTTTGCCTGAATGAAAACGTGTAAGTATTTCTACTACTGGGAACACCTTACTTTGCCCGAAGAATCCTTTCTATGGAGAGACTCCCAAGTGTCACTCAGACAAGACACTTCATGTGGTTCTTAGTGAACACAGGTCCTACTTTAGAATTTCTCCTACGGTATTTTTCAGCTCCACGGTTTCTTTCTCTTAAATTGATTTTGTAAAGTTTCAGACTGTAGAAAGATAAAGGAATGGAAATGCTTCACTTTAAAACTATAAATGTTGCATTACTTTCTCGTTCATTTTGCCAAATATACTTTGAAATTTTCCTATATAACAAAGGGACTCTGCTAAATTGTTAAGGAGAAAAAAATCACTCTTCCCCAGCCTGGAGTGATTCCAGGTCTGCACTGCCAGCTGCTTCTAAGTGAACTAAAGGAGAGATTCCACAGAAGGAAACAAATAGCAATTTCCTTTCTGATCATGACTTGTTTTCCCTTGTCCAAAGGATAAATAAAGCTAATGAGTTTTCCAAAATATCAAGAATGAAGGCAGCATATAACTTGAAGGCAGCATGGACTCAAAAATGAAATTAAGAAAAATATATATGGCCCTCTTTGGGTTTTCATAATCTGATCTTTTAGAATTTCTGCTATTAGTAGGAGGAGCTATGGCAAAAGTAAAAGGAGAGTTGAATGGCTGATGAGACACAGGAGAAAGTGCTCTGTTTATTGTTATGAAATTGTCAAACAACATTGAAATTTTTAAACATTCTGCCTAATTTTAAGTTTAGAATTTGCAGAATATAGGATATAGGACATAAGAGAACAACAATGATCTTATATAAAATAAAACTGATGGCACTACTTATATGAAGGCAAAGAAAAAAATGACATCTAAAAATGAGTACAGGATGTATTTTTCCTTGACTCTTTTCTTTCTAAATTAATAGCCTCAAAGCATTCTCCATTAAAGACCCCATTAAACAAACAGGCACCTCTTTAGTTCTTCTCTGCTCTCTCAACCTCACTTAATTCATTGCTATGCAATTTATGGTGCACGATCTTTCAAAGGAAGGAAGAGAAACTATAGCTTTAGAAGTCCCAGAGAAGACATAATCTTCATTCCTTCTTGTCCTTTATTTAACACACAAGAGAATGGAGTCAACTTAGCTCCCAGAAAATCATAAATTCATGTCACTTAGTGAGGACGATGGAATTTAATTATATGTTCCACAGGATAATTGAAAGATAAAGATAAATGATGCAAAAATTAGAAAGAAATTCTATTTTGTTGGAAATTGGCACCAAATTGTATGTAAAGAAGTGTGTGCAAGTGAAGAAAGCTGTTTTTACCCAAAGGTATGGTCTATTGGTGTTCAGCTGGATACCATTAACTATGCTGTTTTGCTGAAGTGCTTGAATAGTTCTTTGAATATTTTTTCTTCTTCATTTATTTGCACTCATATGAATAAATGTCAAATGATCCTTTGTTTCAACCTCTGAGAAGAAAGTGATCAGGATGTGACAAGCTGATTTGCCCTGTTTTCACTTGTGCTCCTGGGATTTGCCCTGAAGTTTGAGGATTGGGTTGCCAACTTTGCAGTTCGCTGTTCTATCAAATGACCCCTGGTGCAGAAGACCTCTCTGTGAACTGGAGCCTCAATCTGAGAAGCAATAGCTTTGTCCTTTTCCTGTCTTCAAGATGTATAGAAACATGGACCACCAGGATCTTGAACCACCCAGTCTGTAAGAAACTCTGATTCAGGAGGTGAGCATAGTTCCATGACACTCAATTGTCGTTAAAATTAATTTCTTAATGTCTTCTTCTTTTGGTCTCCCTCTATTTGCAGTATGTCCTCTCTGGGTATCAGTGAATAAAGGGTTTGATTGTAAATAACATAGATTTGCATAAATGGACTTATCTAAAAATGATTTGTGATCTGAAATAATCTGCTTTCAAGTTTTTGTCAGATCATATTTCTGTTCTCATTCACTTAATAAGTATTTAATCAGAGCCTCTCTACACCAGGCATCCTGCTCTGTGCCAGGGATACAGTGAAAGTTCCTTGTCTTCAGGGAGTTTATGGGGGGGGGGTTGGGGGTGTGTGAAGAGAACAGACACCAATCAAACAACCCAAACAGTGAACAATGAGTCAACAACCCTAAACAATGACTAGCTCCTGTGAAGGAGAAACATAGGTGCTCTGGGTTTTTATACTAGATGTGACTCTCAAGTGGGGTAGTGGTGGAGGGGTGCTCCTGCAAGGTTGTCCTAAGAAGAGACAAGACAAAGAAGAAAGCATTTCCAGTCAGAGGAAACTTGGTGGGGACCATTCTTGATGTAGGGAGGCCATACACATGTCATCTCTTATGTTGGGGGTAAAGCCTGCATAATTTCTACCTGTACTTCTAGCTTAGTTTTAAATTGAATCAAGTCATCCCATGTTGTTGAATTTTAAAGCAAATATACATCTCCACTGAGTCTGTAATAGGTTAGCTGATTATAGCAGCCTAGTGGTTAGTCCTCTCAATTTCCCTTGGACCCAGGAAAGTTCCAGCAGCATTTCTCTCCATTTCTACATCCCTAACTTAGGGTTAAATTTAGATTTCTTCAGTTTCTGGACTTGGCAGTTGGCCAACAAAAAGCTTCTTTAAATCAAATGCTGAAATTAGAGAAAAGTCAGAGTGAGACACTTTGCATCTTTTGTTCAAATTAGGTACAAAAGGAAAGACTAATCCTTCTCTCATGCTTAAAATTAGAAACAAGAGACTGAATACTTGTAAACCTTTATGAAAATAATATCGTCTACATTTGCATTTCGTCTTTCAGTTTTTCAAAAGCACTTCTGCATGCATTGTTTTATTTCCTCCTTGCTACCTTCCTCTCAGATAGGTTAAAGTTATTATTATTCCTTTCCCAGGTAAAGCAAGACTAAAATATCCAATTACAGAGCAAATTGGTGGCAGCACAGAAACAGGAATCCATGCTTATGGATTCAGCTTTAATTCCAAAGGGTAAGCAAACATCCCCCTCTTTCTGGAGTGGGGCAAGGCCAGAGGGACTTTAGGGAGGAACAGCTCTCCTTCTGACAAACCCTGATGCATTAAGAAGCCAATTGTGAAGAAAAAAATGCCTCATGCTTGAACTCAACTCCACTCTAGTCTATGAATATTAGATTCTTCTGATGAATCACAGGTTTTATTTGTCCCTTTTGTGACCACTTTTGGTAAGCCATTAATAAAGATTTAAACAAAAAAAGGTGTCAGGCAGTCTATTTTGTATACATTTCTGCTAACAAGAAAATACATTTCCCTCCTTTACATTGCATTCTTTATACCCTAAACCATCTAATGTACATGCATATGCTAATGCTAGTCCATATGCTAATTCTATTAGCTGGGGATATGGGGATATGTAGGATTCAGAAGTGTATATTATTTATCAATGATGTAACCTCATATATTTAAATTTTGCTTTATGACAATTTACTGGTTATTTTGCATTGAAAATGTTCTATTTATTGCAGGAGATGTTAAAACAAGCCATAAGTATGAAATAAATTTAGTGAGGCCAAGAACTGAAATTAGAATTCCAGTTATATCAGCAGAATGAATTTCTTTCTCACGCATGCTTCCTAAATGGTCAGATTGTTGAAGTTAGAATATACTTGTCAGTATGTTGATTTACCAGCCAAATGCTCACATTGGCAGAAAAACCATATAGCTTGAAGTTATTTCATAAGGTGAAAGAATAATGCTCCATTATTTTAATTTGAAACCATTAACACATTCTTGGCCTCCCTTTCATTACAAAGATAAACTGGTTATTTATATGTACTTCTGGATATTCTCTGAAAACCCAGATGGAGTTGGAGGTTCTTGTTTCTGCTCAGCATCCTGCCTGTGATATTTTGGTGATAGGGCATTGACTGTGGGTACATTTCTGGTTCATCTACCCAGCACCATGGTATGTCAAATAGCATGGAGCCACTGTCTTCCAAGAGTGTGAACATAACCCAAATGTCCAGAATTTCTTTTAACAACTTGCATTGTAAATTTATCCAACTCTGAATTTGAAAATGGCCTTGTGGGTATGATCGTAATCTTCCTTGTTATCTTAATATTCCACTTCCTTTTCTGTACACTTTGCATCAATAATTGACCACCTTGTACAACTGCTAAGCCCTTCTTTAGAGACATTGCCCCTTCCCTTTTGCCCTCTTCTCCACCAGGAGGTATGTAGGTCAAACAACGTAAGATACAGCTCCAATGTTACCTTGTCTCTAAAATTTTATACTACTCACCCCAATTCCACTTTCCCCAGCTAGAGGTCATCTCTTTCTCTCTTCTTGTGTCCCCTTAACACCATCTTCATTTGCCACGATTCTTGATTTCCACCTCATGTTCTGTGTATATCTTACTCTTAAAGTCTCTAGAAATCAACTCCCCGGCAGAAGACTTTGGTCTGTGCCTGTGGAGCTGTGGTGTTCATTCCTTCTGGGCAGTGACACACCCTTTCATTTCCTCAGGAAATTCACCTGAGCTTACCCAGAACCCATGTCCCTCCCTATCCATTTTGTGTTGTTGGTTAATGCAGCCCCTCCCTGCCTGCCTGTGCTATTAGAAATTCATGAGGCAAAGTTCTCAAATGTTCCTGTCAGCAAGCTATCCTTCCATAGCCCTGATTCACTGTTAGGTCACTCTTCTTATCTCCTGCAGCAAGGTTTATCCTGCTAAACCAAGTTTCAGGACCCAGTCTGTTTATCTTTCCAGAAGACAACCATGAACAACAACTTGTGATGCGAGGCTGAGACAGAGTGACCCCTTCAGGGCTGGGCATGTCCAGGACCTAGATTGCCATGCTGCTCACACCAGAGCTCTGCCTTGGCAACTTGTGTGTCTTAGGTACTGAATGCATTTGTATGGCATCGATTTACCTCAGTTTATGGATGCATTTATATTTCCAACATGTACTCTGGTGCATAACAATCCCATGGTTTTGCTACCTTGAGAATGAAGTATTTTACCTATATATTCTTTCAAGCAAAAAAAAAAAAAAAAAGATTTCTCCCTTATGACAGTGACCAGGAATTTAGAGAACATGCCTTAATTTCCCTGTTCCAGCTACTGAAAAGCAAAAATGTCACATCAATACTGTATTTTGGGTCAGTCTTGAGTATTTTGGCTTTAAGATTTATTCCTCAACCATCTCATATAGCTCCTCCCCATATCACAGGAAAGCTGATCTCAAGCAGATGCCTTTCATAATTATTGGGATTCTGAAAGGATTTGGGAGTGGGAAATTGCATGGAGGATAAAGCTTGGGGGCTCTGGCATACCTTTCCCTACTTCTCCTGGTGATATGTTGTGGACCCCAGCCCCAAGGCTCCCAGAGGACTGCTTTTCCCTTCCCATGATTGTTAGTCTCCATTGCCAGGTGATTGTTGCCTTTTCCTGTAAAACTAGGTGATTTTTCAGGTTGGACCTTGACTAATACAGTCCCCTTGAACCACTTTCTCTAGCTCTAGGATGCAAAGATAACGAATTGTGTGACTTTGGGGTCTATAGATTAAAGGGAATAAGTAGCTTTCTACTCTCCATTGGCTAAGATTAGTCCCATCTTTCCCATTCATCCACATTAGGAAGTTGGCTTCAACTGCTAGTCAGTAAATGTCAGGGATGGAAAAAGAAGGCTGACTGCTGAATGAGTCTGTACAAATATGAGGAACTGTAAAATTACTGACAGCACTTCCTGCACGCCTGAGCAAGCACAGGTATCAGGAAGCCCTGTAAACTAAATCCAGTTTAGGTAACAAAGGTATCCCATAGAGGGTCTGGTGATTGCCATCCATCCTAGATAAGCAGATACCTACAGAAAGCTAGCCCCCAGTAAAACTGATGTCAGGCAAAAAGCTGTTGTAACTGCTGAACTGTGTTACATGAACTGTATAAAAGCTGTATGAAAAATAAACTCAGGGCCAGAGGATCAAGAGAAATGCCGCTGTGCCCTCCTACCCAAGAGACTGTCTTGATCATCTTGATTGCAATCCTCACCCCATTCCCCACCAAGGCTGGACCGCGGCAAGTAAACAGTATTAGTACTGCTATGAGACCTCAGGCATGGAATCTCTGACTCTGCATGCCCTCATGTGTAAAATAAAGGGAATATATTGCACTTACCTCTTGAGTTGTTGTAAGGGTTAAATGACAAATACTACAGGTACTTAGAACACCACTTGACAGATATTGAGCATAATACAAGTGTTGGCTATTATTATTCAACCAGAGAGAGTGCATTATAGTTCCTTGCCTTTTAGCTTGATTCTAAAAATGGTAAAATACAAAACTAATTTGTTTTAGCGTTTTCATGACTTTATTAGATTGTAACTTGTACACTTGAATTGGCCAGAGACAAATGGAACCCATTAACTTTGTTGAATTTAATATTTAGCCTTGAGCTTTATCATTGGCAAATCTTTAAGAATTAGCTCCTGAATTTGTTAGTACTTTTGGAAAGTTGTTGGAGGCATGATGTCACCTGTGAAACTTTTCCTTTTGTTTATTAATTTAAAAATTCAATACAAAAACATTTTCTTTTCCTTACGACACTATTAAAGGTTTTTTTTTTTTTTCCTCATCATGGTAATAATGTAAATGGTCACAAATAAATCCCTTTTTACTTTTGTTGTTGGGAAACTCAGAACTAAATTTTAAGTTATCACATTTGTGCTGAGTCCTTTCTTTTCCAGATTTACATTCCTGCTTTAATATAGTCTTGTTTTTCTGATTTAATTTATCCTTTTTGATTTTCCATGTGTTTCCTTTTATACTCATAAGTTATGGCAAATTATTTGTGGAATAATATGGAATATAAATGAATAACACTAAATTTATAGAGTGTGTTTGTGTTTTCTATCAATGTGTTATACTGCATCTTTATTTCCTCTTAGAATATAACCTCAATGTAAAAAATCATACTCTTAGAAAGTGCAATATTGCCAGGCATGGTGGCTCGTGCCTGTAAGCTTCAGCGTATGAAGTGGCTGGGGCTAGGGATCACAGTTCAAGTCCTGCCTGAGGCTGGTAGCGAGACCTAGTTCCAAAAAAAATAGCTGGGCGTGGTGGCGCACACCTGTAATCCCAACTACCTGGGAAGCTGAGGCTGGGGATTGCTTGAGTCTATGGTACCCCGGGCAACGAGAGCCTGCGGTTCCATGGGCAAAAGTAGCAAGACCTAGCCTCAAAAAAAAAAAAAAAGAAAGAAAGAAAGTGCAATATTTTTCTCAGTATGTGATTATCTGTGAATATTCAATGGCTTCTCACATGTCTCATCATTTTTAGTTCAGTATCAATTATAATAGCCTTTGCCAGAATCTCACAGAGTATGATTTCTATGGATTGTGACTGGAAAAATGGTTTTGTGTCAAGTAAGTTGGGAAGTATCCAGATACAGAAGAGTAGGTGACCTTTGCTACCTTAGGAACTTTCAGGTTTCTAATTTACTCAGGCATATTGTATCTCTTTAGAAGACAACAGTTTAAGGAAATATTTCCCCAACTCATGTGTCCAAGGAACTCCCTCCACACTCCTCTGCTGCCATTTCTTTTCTTACCTGACACTTTAGTTCATGTTCTGAGGAACTAGGGTTCTCTAGTGCAGGCTATTGATTGAGTTCCATTGCCTACATACAAGGCAAGTTCCACTTTTTAAATAAGTTTAAAATGGTTGTTACCATCAACCAAAAACATTCCTTAGAATCAGGAATCATGAAGGTAACTTAATTTAAGAATTACCTTTACACAACTGAACTGATGGGGGGGGATGGGTGGGAGTGGTTAGGGAGGCGAGGTGGTGAGTGAACCCCAGGGAATACAAAGATGTGAAATATATATAAATACATTGTTTTAAAAAATTACCTTTCTTTAATAATAAAAATAGACTTGTTAGAGTAATTAAAACAGATTTTTAATGCTGAGTCTTTATTGCTTTTGCTTATAGTCTACTAGTGTGAACAGAAGTATAAAATCAGTGACCATTATCACTAATTTAATATTTAAGCTGTTTTATGTTGTGAAACCACAATTTAGTTTTAGAGACAGATTAAAAATGAGTCTCAGAATAGAGTTAAAGGCATCAAGCTGTGAATATAAGAATTTTTAAATGACATGCTTGGGAAATAAAAGTAATTACTTCTGAGTACTTTTCCATATATAAACCTTGGGTATGAGGCATAATATTAAGATTGACAAGGCTAATCTATAATTAAAGCAATTGGGAAAGACATTTAACCATGATTTACTGTTTTATAAAGCTGAACAAAATTGGTACTTTGAAGTAGAACCATCTAATAATAAATACAACATTCGGATTTCTGTCTGGGTTTTGTTCCAGAATTCTAGATTCCCGCTCAGTTTTTCTGACATAACCAGAATCATAACTGCTAACATTTATTTTATGCTTAACACTTACAAAATTACTGCACATATATCATACTGTTTGTTCTAACAACAGGATGGAACAGGAAAGTTTTCATAGGAATAATTATGCTGGTACTTGGAAGCTCAAGCCTTGAAGCTCCTAAACATGACTTTAAATTTGCCTCTATTGCTAGTTTTGTAACCTTGGGTAGAGCCCTTACCAACTCCAATCTCAGTTTCCTGCTTCATAAAATGGTGGTAATAATAGAATGGAATGTGTAAGATTATGTGAGGATTAAATGAGATAATCCAAAGCCATTGATGAATAGCAAATGTTCAATAATATACTGTTTTAGATAATGTGGAAGAAAATTACTTTTGAGAAGAGTGATTTGTTTAACATTGTCAAAAAAAAAAAAAAAAGCAGAAGAAGAAAAGACTGAGACTAGAATTTAGAACTGACCTCTGACTCCCAGCAGGGAGACCTAAAAACCCCTATGTTGGGGTAACTGCTTACCTACTGAATTCTGTTTCTGGTATGTTTCTGATCATGATCTGCGGTAGTATCAATAGTGTGGGGTGGCTGGAAGTGCAAAGGTTTTAGAACTCAGAAGGTATGTGTTCAAATCCAAGTGCTGCCACTTATATGCACTGTAAAACTGAGAAACTGGCCTTTATTCTGGATGGTGATGATAATTCATATGTAAAGTGACCATCATGTGGCAGACTCTGAGTTGATAGTGGTCATTGTAGAGCACCACTTGGAAGAGGGGCCTCTTTATCAATCTGGAGAGAAAAAGGAATGGTGCTGGTCCTCACCCAGTGGATAGAGACTAAGATACGGTGCATTTTATTCCTTCTGCTGATATATAAAATAGAGAAAGCCTTTCTCATCTCCATTATTTTTTAACAATCTTGTTTATAAACTTTATCTGCATAATCCAAAATAAAATATTTAAGCTCCTTAATAGGCTCTTAGAAGTAACATTTTGGCAAGCTCTTCTGAACATGTTTACTGAATTTTGGACTTGTAGTTACAGTAAGTCAATATATACTTTTAGATAAAATTTGAAGTTTACACTTAAATAATGGACACTTAAAAGAACATCTGAGAATGAAATTGTCAAATAAAGTCCTACTGATGCTTGATGTTTGATATTAATTACTGTTGATTGGGGAGTAATATAAACAGTTATGTGTTTTAAAAAAATGACATCTTGAATGTTCTGTGAGCCTGGCAAGAAGGGTAAGGTGCAGACGGAGGAGCTCTTCCCTTTCCTTGGGGAGGAGGGAACAGCTCTTTCAAGAGGGGGAATGTGAGCAAAATGCTTAAAGAAGGAATTAGAACAGGAAAAAAATACAAGAACTATGGGTCAATAGGATGTCAAATATGTACAAAAGATCTTATAATCTAAAGAACAAATGCAAGTTCAATGGACTGAATATTTGGTCATATCCAAATTCATATATCAATGTCCTAATGGTGTTAGGAAGTGGAGGGTGTCTGGATGGTAATTGGGTCATGCAGATAGAGCCCTCATGGTATTAGTGCCCTTATAAAAGGGACCTCAAAGAGCTTGTTTGCCTTTTTTCTGCCACATGAGAATGCAACATAAAGAAGGTTCTCTACAATGTCCTCAGCAGAACCTTATCATGCTGGTACCCTGATCTCTGACTTTTAGTTTCCAGATTTGAGAATAAAGTTCTTCTGTTTCTAAGTCATGCAGTCCAGGGTGCTCTGGGACAGCAACCTGAACTAAGACAATCAGGGTCTAAGAATACATATAAATACAAAATTGAATAGTATTTCAATTTTTCCCAATCTATGATCATAACCATAATTCTTGTTCTTACCTTCCTCTTCTTTTATCCCTGGATCTAAAATAAGGCACTTAAGTTCCTTCAGCACTGGCAAATTGTATTTTCTGATGATATATTTCTGATGATATGCCCATATATATTCTATCTCACAAGCTCTTACAATGTAGTATTAACATGTCTCTATGGGGAGCTGGGATTTTTGGTTGCCCTCATTCCTATCCCTTGAACCAACAGAATGCAGTCATGGTGACTTGGGGTGATGTTTGGGGCCAAGTAATAAGAAGTAATAAGGTAATAAGAGTTAATAAGAGGTAATAAAACTTTCACCTGATTTCCTCACACTCAGGTTATTTGCACTTGGAAAGAAGCTCAGGCCATGAGGCTGTCCTTGTGTAAATTCTCAGCTGACAGTACTGCCAGCTGCCCCAGAAAACAGCCACATTAACCATCAGTTGTGTGAATGAAAGAACTATCAGAGAATTCCAGCTCCAAGGCCTTCTAGTCTTCCAGCTGGGCCCTGGATATCAAGAAACAAAGCCAATTGCAGCCTAAGGAGCAATTGCTTGAGTCTGCAGATTCGAGACCCACCTGGGGCAACATAGCGAGACCTAGTCCCCAAAAATAGCTGGGCAGGGCGCGTGCCTGTAATCCCAGCTACCTGGGAAGCTGAGGCTGAGGATAGCCTGGGCAACATGAGCCTGCGGTTCCCTGGGCAAAATAGCAAGATCTAGTCTCAAAAAAAAAAAAAAAAAAAAAGAAGAAGCAAAGCCAAGCCAGCCTTGTTGTGGCCCGATTGGATTCCTGACCCCCAAGTACCATGGGGGACAGCATATACTTACTTACGTTTGAAGTCGCTAAGTTTGGCGGTGATTTACTATGCAACAATAGTAATCAGAGCCAATGTCTCTTCCTACTTATTTCTGAGAATCCCTGGAGCATTAAAAATGTGTCTCTTTGACAGGCTTCTCCTGATGTTCAGGTTTGTTTCCTGTGTGGTTGTTGTTGCTCCAGATGCCCTCAATACCATCAGCACAGCCAGGGAATGCTGTGGTTAGAAGGCGAGGCCTGCTTGGGAAATTTGTATGTAGCTGTGAATCTTTATTAGCTGTCCGGAATAAGCTGGCAAAAAGCTATAAAGAGAACTTTGAATTTAATTTAATTTTTCTTTTCCTTTTTTTTTTTTTTTTTTTTTGAGACTTGGTCTTGCTGTTTTTGCCCATGGAATCGCAGGCTCACGTTGTGTGAGGTACCACAGACTCAAGCAATCCCCAGCCTCAGCTTCTTAGGTAGCTGGGATTACAGGTGCATGCCACCACGCCCAGCAATTTTTTTGGGACTAGGTCTCACTACATGCCCTCAGTGGGACTTGAGCTGCGATCCCTGGCCCTAGCCGTGGCTTCCTAGGCTGCGACCTACAGGCATGCGCCACCATGCCCGGCCCCATATTTTTTTTGTTTGTTTGTTTTTAAGAGACTAGGTCTCGGTATGTCGCCCAGGGTTGTCTCAAACCCATGAACTCAAGTGATCGCCAGCCTCAGTCTCCCAGGTAATTGGTATTACAGGCGTGTGCCACCCCACCCAGCTATAAAGAGTGTATTGGTGCACTGGTGTGAGCACAGGAGTGTAGTGTCATTCTGTGTCCCTTTGTGCACTGGGGGTACAAAGTGGGGTGATAGGAGGAAGCATGTTGCAGTTGCAGAGGAGGGTGGTTGAGTTCCATTTAGGGGTACAAACTATAGGCTACGTTAGCCTTTCTTCAAGGGCCACTGAGTCTCAGGTGCTTAACCAGCACACTCCACAGTCACCATCCTTTAGAGATGCTCCAAGGAACTCTAGAGCACATGGCATGAGAAGCAAGAGGAGCAATAGTATCTACAGGGTTGATTCTCAGAGGAAACGGTTCACAGAGAATCTTGTTTGACTGCAAGTAGCAAGAAACTTTAGAAATGGGGCCTTAAACAAATGAGTGGTGGGCAGTGTTTTATGCAATAGAAACAGCAAGAAGCAGCATATAGCTGGCTGGAGTTCTGTCATGTCATCTTGCTGCCCTATAGTTACAATATGTTACCTCCACCTCAGGACATCACATCTGACTTCCAGGCAGGAGGAAGAAAGTGGTGCAAAATTTACAAAGCCTATATCAATGAAGAAAAAAATGCTATGCTAGCTGTGTCTGCCATTGCCTTCTGGAGTTTTCCTGGAGGCTCTACCTGGACAAGTAATGAATGTATGCCTTGCTGTCTAGGATGAGTTGTGCAAGATACCTGAGATGTGATACTTTAGTAGTTGAACACACTTGATCTAAACCAAAGCTGGGAGTGTTTATTATGGGGATTTGATATTATCCGAGAGTGGCATGTTTTGGGGACAGATTTTGGAGAGGGTACCTGGTAAACTGGAAAAAAAACATCAGGTTTAGAGTCTAAAATGCCAGGTAGTATTGTGATATTGGGCCATAGTTCCCACACTAAAAGGAGTTACATTAATTTGAAAAATGTATTTCAATGTCCAGTGTAGCACCTAGAGGTAAGGCAGTTGCTAGAAATAAAAAAAAATTATTCCAACTTCTTGAAGAGAGTCTCCAAAGTAGCTTATCTAGAACCTTCAGAGCTCAGGCCCTTCAGATTCTCCAAGGCCTTTTTCATACATAGAGAGTAACCCCCCCACCCCAGTCTCTGACGGAAGAATCTCTGGGGAATCTGAACTCCTAAAGAGATGAACTGAAGTCCTGGAGCAGGACTGCAGACATAGGGCAGTGATGCTTGGGAAAGGCCTCACCTGAAGAGGTTCAGACAGATGTAGGCATATTGGGGTGGCTATTGCACAATCCTGTGTCTCAAGAGATGCTTTTTTTTTTTTTTTTTTGAGACTAGGTTTCACTATTTTTGCTCGTGGAACCACAGGCTCACATTGCCCGGGGTACCACAGACTCAAGCAATCCCCAGCCTCAGCTTCCCAGGCAGCTGAGATTACAGGCGCACACCACCATGCCCAGCTATTTTTTTGGAACTGGATCTCGCTACGGGCCCCAGGCGGGACTCGAACTGTGATCCCTAGCCCCGGCTGCTTCATAGGCTGAAGCTTACAGGCACGAGTCACCGTGCCCGGCCCTCAAGAGATGCTTAACTTAGAGGATTAGCATCTTCCCTTGTCATAGGATTTGGGCTGCATGGGATACAGAACAAGGGCTGTCAATTGGGAGCAGGCTTGAAGGCCTGTCTTTGTGTGATCACAGAAGCCACAGTTTGGTATGAGCGGATGATGCTGAAGAATGGCGAGGCAGAGGGAGCCACTCAGACATGAGGAGAGTCTCCTGGGTGTGATTTCTGTTGACAAGGTGCACCTGCGTCAAAGCCAGGGTTGCGCCATCATTTAGATTTAGGTCAGACTAAAACAGTTTCTCAAAAGTCTCAGTGAGTTTGTGTAGCAGGAGCGTACTTTTAGCCCTTAGAAATTTCTAAACAGGAAGTTTAGGGCAGTACCCACTGGCTAGCTGCATGTCTTCTTTGGAAAAATATCTATTCATATTTTTTGCATTTTCCAGTTGTATTCCTTGGGTTGCATGAGTTCTTTTCAAGTTTTGGATATTAACCCCTCATCACATAATTTGCAGTGCTTTTCTCCTATATAGTAGGCTGCCTTTCTATTTGTCTGTGGTTTGTTATACAGTAGTTTTCTAGTTTGCTATGGTGCCATTTGTTTACTTTTGCTTTTGTGGCCTAATCCAAAAATTCACCACCACGACTATGTCTATGAATGTATCCCCTATATTTTCTTATAGGAGTTTTATGGTTTTAGTTCTTACATTCAATTTTCTAGGCTATTCGAGTTAATTTTTGTGTCTGTAAGTGACAGTTGAGGTGCTGTCTAGTCTTTTACCTGTGACTGTGACACAAGTGGTTCTGAAAGAGTGCTCTCTGGGCCAGTGCCAGCAGGCTCAACTGGGATTGTATTAGAATTGCAAATTCTCAGACCCACTGCCAGATCTACTGATTGAGTCTCCACAGTAGTACCCAGTAATCTAAGTATGTACCAACCCCTTCAGTGGTCCTAAATAATTGAAAATGGAGAGGTACTGCTTTAGAGTATGTCACTTTTGCAGATTGTTAAAAAATATATTCAACTTTCTAAGCATTCTAGATTATGAAGTTTTCACCCATTTCCCTATGTTTATTCCATTATTGTCAGAGTATTACACAATCAAGTTATCAGTAGAATCTAAAACATGATGAAATTGCATAAAGTAACATAGATTGTATTTTCAATCATTTTTCAGACATTTGGGACCATAAAAAAATATGTTAATTCTAAAGACCAGCACTTCATTTGCACAGTTGGATCTTGATGTACATTTGCTATTTCATTTTAGAACTGGATTTCTTTTAAGCCATGCTCACAGATTCCTCACTGCGCTCAATATCATTGCTTCCAGGGAAATAGCCAACCATTCATTACCTTCCTGTCACTATTTGAGGGCAGTAGAGTTTATTTCTCCAGGGAGTTCACTATTTATCACACCTTTCCCCAAGTTCATTATCAGAATAAAGGTGAAAATGCAGTGACATGCGGGAGTGTAGGATCGTCAGGAAGGGTTGCTGGTGGTGATACTGGATTAGAGGAAGTAACATTTTTTTCTGGAACTCACCTTTTCTACAAAGTCTGGGAACCTTGCTTCTAGATCCCACCTCTGCCATGACTAACTCAGACATTGTTGATTTCAATTTCCATAAAATGAGAGACTGAGTTTGCTCTGTGAATCTTAGCTATTTTGGATTCATGGCCCCTTCAGGAATCTTTTGAAACTTAGGGTTCCTGTCCCTGAAATATGTACAGGTTCACATATATCCCTAGGTCTGCAAGCAAGTTTTTCATTAGAAGTATCCCTGAGGGGATGGGTGGGGTTTAGCCCCATCCACCAGTGGGTGATAGCTGCACGGGGCGGCCATCTGCAGCCCGGGTCAGCCCCCACCCCGGGGGGGGGGGGTTGGGAGGGTCCATACCCAGTCATCTGGGCTCCATCCCCACACAGAGAGGTACCAGTACATGGGTGGGGATGGGGGTGGGAAATACCCCTTCCATTTCATCTCACCCCAGCTAATTTTCAGGAGGAAGAAGAACATACATAATACAAACTCCATCATAGAATGGGCAAGGGACCAGGTAAGAATCCAGCCCACAAGCCTGAACTGGACAAAGCAGATGGACTATCTAGAGAACCAGTGCATGCAAGACAGGAGAAACAATTATGAAAACATGATGTCGTGAGAGAAACTTCTTCACTGACACTGACGGGGGTGAAACCCTCTAAATCTGACACCAGAACCAGCAGCCAAACAACTGAAATGGGATTGGAGAAGTCAACCTCCAACGAGAGAGCATGGACAGAGTACAGATAGATATAGACTGGCCGCCCAATGTAATCTTAAGGCTGAAAACCTACCAGCAAGGTTTGCCTGGTTCCAACAACACAGTCTCTCACCCAGTGAAACAACATTGCCACAGGAAAGAAAGAGACTAATGAACTTAACATAATCTAGTAAACAGCAAAGAATAGGGTTTGAGAGAATGGAGGGGCCACCAGAGGGAGGAGGGAGGAGGGAGGAGGAGATATCCCAAGAATCATTTACCGAGGTTGTGACTGAAAGAATAAAAATAAGCAAGCAAACAAACAAATACATAAATAAAAAGAAGTCTCCCTGAGCCATAGCAGTCCTGGTCTTCTTGTCCAGGTCTTGTTTTCTGATGCTTCTATGAAATTCTCAGAAAAAGGAAAGTTCATTATTTCAGCCCTGAAAGGGAATTAAGAAATGCTGCCTTCCTTCAAGACTGTGACTGTTGGGGAGCGGGGTGGTGTCGTCTGGCTCGATGGGGCCGGGATGGGAGCACAGTGCAGGACCGAGGGCCCGCAGGGCTGCGGACAGTGGTCAGTGGTTGACAAAGCCATGCTGGTGTATCTGCAAGCATCATGAAGAAAAGGACATCGCATAAAAAACATCGCAGCAGTGTGGGGCCAAGCAAACCTGTTACCAGCCAGGTGGAACATCATAGGCTGCAGTATTCAGCATGGGCGGAAAGAGGGGAATGGCCCTGTTACGTAGTGGAAAGGAACCGTTCTGGACCAGGTGCCTGTAAATCCTTCTTTGTATCTTATAAAATACGATGGATTTGACTGTGTTTATGGACTAGAACTTAATAAAGATGAAAGAGTCTCTGCGCTTGAAGTCCTCCCTGATAGAGTTGCCCCCATCAACATCTCAAATCAGTGATGCACACCTAGCAGACAGGCTGATTGGTTGGTAAGGCCATGGAGCACATTCAAGACAGAGGATGGTTCTAAAGACGAGTGGAGGGGAATGGTGTTAGTGCGCGCACCGATAATGAACACACGGTTTTACATTACCTATGAAAAAGATCCTGTCTTGTACATGTACCAGCTCTTAGATGATTATAAAGAAGGAGACCTTAGCATTATGCCTGATTCCAATGATTCACCTCCAGCAGAAAGGGAACCAGGAGAAGTTGTGGACAGCCTGCTAGGCAAACAAGTGGAATATGCCAAAGAAGATGACTCTAAAAGGACTGGCATGGTCATCCATCAAGTGGAAGCCAAACCGTCTGTCTACTTCATCAAGTTTGATGATGATTTCCATATCTAAGTCTACAATTTGGTGAAAACATCCTAGATGTCATCACGAACTCTGCCAAATTTGTGCAACTATTAAATGTATAATTTGTAGGAAAAAAAAGACTGTGACTGTTAAAGTTGAAATCACAAAAAGCACTTTAGTCTAGTTTAATTAGTCTAATTTATTGAATAATCTTGATTTTGTCCAATAGTTAGTCTCAGGCTAGAGACACTGGACAACTCTTTCTTAGTCTCCAGGAGGGAAGAAAAGACAAAAGAGTCCATACTGTATTTACAAAGGTAAAAATTAGAAAGATTTTTATTTTTCATTTTCAACAATGCTTTAGACAGGAAGCAGTCAATCAGGATTGGGAAACAATTTGATAGTAATTATCTTTCTTTCTTTTTTTTGTAGTAATTATCTTTCAACTGCTAATTTCTAAGCAGGAAAAATATGATTAAAATGAGTTTCCGCACAGCTGTTGATTAGGCATAATAGCAAAGTAGTCATCACAAAGCTAATAATCAGAGCAGAACTAAAATTTGGAAAGTTATTGTTGAGCAACCAGAGACTCAGAAAGCCAAAACCAACATCTAACTAACTAGAAAATCACACTTCCCCACACTTTTTTGGTCTGCAATTCAACATCAATTAAATTAAAAAAACAAAAAACAAAAAACCAAATCCAGTTAATTACTTCAATTTGAGGTCAACTTCCAACAGTTCAAACCTCCATCAGAAAGAAACCACAATACTGAAAGCTTTATAAAAAAATCAATAAATAAACAGCCATCATACAATGAAAAACTGCAGTGTGTTTAGCAACACATCAGTGTATCTTAAATAAGCTTGGTATTTTGATGAGCTCAAACCCCCTATTGCCTTCTCTCCCTGCTCCCAGTATGTGTTCCCATTCCACCCAGGCAAGTATGTAGTGGCCTGGTGGTGCTGAAGCTATTATGAATGTCTGCTGAGTGGTTCTTTATAATTGTACAGCTCCCACTGGAAAACAGAGATTAATGAGCTCACAAATGAGACAGCACATAACTTCAGATCTTGATGATGTTAACAAGGAGCTATAACAAGGATGCTTGATAAAGGAATCACTTTCTTACCTCATCATCCAGAAATCAAGAGTCAGTGGCATTGATGGAAAATGGACTAATTTAGAGGTACCCCCAAACAACTAGCACCCCCAATGGGACTCTTGGCTTATCTTTCTTTGTGATCCTGATTAAACATCAGTGGGCTAGGATTATAACCACAATTGCTTGTAAATCATTAGAAAGTTCAGGTTAAATATGATGAATATATACCAGGAGGTATGGCTCAATGTCCAGTGAAAGTGACAGTTGTGATCCATGCTTAGGATCTCAAAAACTTTTGTTGCTTTCTTTCAATTTTTGGCCTTTTCTTTTTCTATGTTTCAATTCCTTTGACTTCTCTCTCACTGCATTGGGAAAGTAGCAGCCCTGAATTCTCTACCAAAGCCTGTAGGATTTCCCCATGTTACCAGGTTACTGTAGACTACTTTTCTCAACATAATTTAGCCTTTCAAGTTTTTTATTTTTCTGCTAAAAATATAGACTTTCAAAAGTCACTGAGTTCCATGTTCTGGCCAACCGTTACTTTGAGACCATCCAGATACTGATACATGAATCTATATTTTAATAGAAGAATGACTATGAGTAACAAAATTATGTCTCCTTTCCCATCATAAGAAAAGGCATGGTCAAATATTTTTTCCTGTGGGGCATTTTTAGGAAAAGAAAGAAGATGGAGAAGCTCTGACTATACTGTAAGGGCTTAACTAAAGATGAAAAGATGATGGGATTAATGTGGGCACTGAAGCAGCAAGAGACAGGCACAGGCCTCCCATCAACAACAGTGGTCAGTATTTTCTTTAACTCTGTACACAAGTTGTGGGTCATATTGGGAACAGAATAACCAAAGTAACTCCATTTTGTCTAAAAACCTCCATTTTGAAAGCAGTGTCCTCTGCCTGCCCTCAGTGGAAAGTACCCACCATGGCTGGCGGTTTCTAGTTCCCCTTATTCCTGGTTCATCCTGTTTCTAGTTCCCCTTATTCCTGGTTGTTCCTGACAGCCATCTTGTCCTCCTGATGGATGATGGATGCCAGCATTATTGGACACTGTAGTTATGGGAACATGTTTTCCTACAGTTGTGGGAATGCGTTCAATATCTGCTTGCTTGCTTCACAATGGGGGGTGTGTGGTTTTGCCCTATAAAAGTTTGTAACAGAGATTTTTCAGGGTCTCTCTTGCAATCTTTACTTGGGGACCCGGGTACACCAGTTTCTTGGCAATAAACCTGCTGCTTTGAACTTCAATTGGAGTCCTGATGTCTTGTCGAACAGCCCGCAAGTCATAACAGGTCATACAGCCTTCTCTCTGGCTACAGCTGAAGCCACCAATCTGCTCTCCCAAGACTGAATGGGAAATCAGGCACCCTCCCCCTCTCTAGTCTTGCTTCCAGAGAGATGGTGTGCCATTCTGAGCTTACCTTCTTTGGAGACGACTCTGTCTCCCTCTTTGCTATGGAATTGGTGGCAGCTGTTCTGAGTTTCCCTTCTTTGGAGATGACGCTGTCTCCCTGCTTGCTGTGGGATTGGTGGAAGTGCATCAGGAGGTATTCTTGGAGTATTTTATGGGATATAAATGAGGGAAGGATTCACTCCCCCTCCTGCTTAGTTCCTTTCCAAACCTCCTACACTACTAGTCCCATATTTTAGGACATCTTTGTTAATGTTGCTGTGCAGATGGGACTGAGGTAGACTAAGACAAAGTTATTATTGTTTTGGGAATTAAGATTGTTGTTTCTACTAGAAGTCTAACAGAAGCACTCTCACTTCACTAAAGGTCATGCAGAGCAAACAACACCTCTCATTCCCCCAACTACTTACTAATCTCACTTCTCTCACTTGTCATATTTCAGGATGTGGATGACCTCCTTTTGACTTTACTGAATTTCCTAAATTTCACCTATTCACTTATTGTCCAAAGTAGATGTTCTGCTTCTCCTCTTGCTCACACCTCAAAAGGAAGAGGTAGGAATGAATGATGCTGAGATATAGGGAAAAAATTGTAGCAACGTCCTTTGCTCTAACCTGAGAAAATAACTCTGTGGGAGTGTTACTGAACTGAGACAACTTGATGCATTGGTCAGCTCTCATAATATAGACCAAGGAGGTCAAGGCCACATATTACCCAAGTCCCGGAAATCTTGTCGCAGTCCTTACCTCATGGAGGAACACAGGAAGTCAGGGGGCACAGAAGGTTCTGACCTGCTCCTTCTCTGAACCCTGAGCCCACACCCCCATGGTTATTCTTAGCTAAGGGTCTCATTTTCTACCTTACCAGAAGCAGATTAGAAGCAGACTCACCAGTCTACTGATGTCAGGTCTGTCTTCTCTCCCGTTTCAGTGGAGGAAGTGCCCCATCTCCTCTCAAGGGTCTCCCTCTGCTCCTGCCCTGACCCAGGTTCCTTTCATGTCCTCCAGGACCTTGTCCCATTAATTTTTCTTTCTTCTGAAATTTCTTTTTTGAGACTAGGTCTCGCTATTTTTGCCCATGGAACTGCAGGCTCACGTTGCCTGGGGTACCACAGACTCAAGCAATCCCTAGCCTCAGCTTCCCAGGTAGCTGGGATTACAAGCGTGTGCCACCACACCCAGCTATTTTTTTGGAGCTAGGTCTCGAGAGCTATGTTGCCCTGAGCGGCACTCGAACTGTGATCCCTGGTTCCAGCTGTGGCTTCCTAGGCTGCTGCTTATAGGCATGCGCCCCCATGCCCGGCCTCTTCTGAATTTTCAACCTTCCTTTCTTTACTAGATGACTGCCATCAGCAAACAGACATGTCCTTCCCCACCCTCAAAAAAGTCACCTCCTTGGGCCCCACAGTTTCTTCCGTGACACCCCCACCCCTCACCCTCACACCCCTACCATTCTCTTGTTTTTTAACACCAGCATCAAGGTGAAAGTGGCATAGGCTGACCTGGAGAAGGGAGGAGGAGAAGAAAACATCAGCTGACCACTACACAGATTCGATTCCTTGCTGCATGGGAGAGGAGGTAGACGCACAAAGGTGAGTGTGAGTGGGATTCCAGGGTGAATGTTTGCTCACTTAACATTTAGTGAGCACCTACTATTCCAGAAGCGCCACCAGGTACAGGGCCTCGGAGAGCTCACACATCGTCCTTCCCTGTGAAGGTAGAAGTATGGGTGTCGAAAGGAGACTAGAGAAGAAGCAAGTAGGTCTAGGCAAAAGGGAAAGCTAACTGCCCCAACCCTACTCTCTCCCCAGGAGCATGGACTCTTGGGCTAGTTGTAGGTAACTTCTGGGTTCCTGGCCTCTGAGGTCACAATATTTAGAAAGCTTGGGAGTCATTGGGCCCTGTTCTGTGCTTTGTGCCTATGTTGCTCCCTGCCTGTGTGTGCATATGCGTGGCGCTCTCTTGGTGGGGGAAGGGGGAGCTTTGGCAATGTGGTCAGAGGTAGGACGATAGCTAAGTATTCCTGCAGTTTTCCAAGAGTCAAGCCTTAACTAGATAGCTGCTGTTCAGATGGGTATGTCAAAATGTAGGTCCCTTGAGGAGACTCCTGCAGGAATAAAATGACTTTTCTTGGTTCAAGAGTAAAGTAGTTCAGCTGTAATCGGCCATTTTAAAACTAATGAAATTGTCTCTCACTCAGGGTCCATGTTGTAGGACTGAGGAGACCTTGAAAGGTGAAGCAGTTGCTAACACCTTTCTTGTTCAGCATCATTAAGGACAGTGTTCAACTGCACCCAAAAGGGAAGCTGCCAGCTGTTGCTGAGTGAGTGAGAGGGCACTATTTCAGGCACCTGGGAGTCTGAAGCAGGAGCAGGGTGGACACCTAGGTCATGAGAACTTCAAAAAGCCCAGTCCCTGTCTTCCTACTCTGCAATCTTTAGCATAGTATTTGACTCCTGTCCACTGGATTGCAACGTGTCTGCTGCAGCTTTAGGCATGCAACTTATATTAAGGGCAAAAGAATAAAATAAAAAAATAAATAAAGGACAAATTCACTTAGCAGTCCTTGCCACTATCTCGGAGATCCATAGTGTTTTCTCTATACAAAAATTACATTGTCTTCAAGTAAAAACAGTATGCTTTTCCAAAAATAAAAGAAAATAAAAAATAAAAATAAAGGACAAGAGGATGAAGGATTTGCCAGCCAAGTCAACCTCTTTTAAAGAGCTTTCCTGGATGAGATGTGCTAACTAATAGCTGAGGAGGTATGTACCTGTACCCCTAAATCATCTAATATTATCTCAATCAAAATTAATACCAAAAAAGCCCCAGAACTTTCCTTCCCAGAGAAGTTCACCTGCATGTCATTGGTCAGAACTGGACTCTTAGCTGCAAGAGAATCTGGGGGAGGGGAGCATTTTAGTTTTCTTGTTTTTTGTGTTTTTTTTTTTTTTTTTTTTTTTTGAGACTAGGTCTCATTATGTTGCCCAGGGTAGTCCTGATCCTGCAGATTCAAGCCATTCCCAGCCTCAGCCTCCCAGGTAGCTGGGATTACAGGCAACCACCACTGCGCCCAGCTGCTTTTTTGAGACCAGGTCTCGCTATGCCTGGGGTAGGCTTGAACTTGTGAATCAAGGAATCCCTGGCCTCTTGCCTCTCAGTGCCTGAATTACAGGTGCATGCCATCACACCTGATTAGTTTTCCAGTCTTTTTATGAGAATCAAGCAAGGGAAACTGGACTGTGCATGACTTTGGGTTGCTTACAGTGTTGCCACCCATCCCTGTAGTTTTCTCTACAAAGCAAGTGTTTTCAGTCTGGAGTGTGATTACTATCTTTGGGGAGCTTGTAGAACCAAAGCCTAGGCTCTTTTAGGATAAGTTACTCAAGATCTCTGGTGAGATAAGCATCAGCAGCTGTTAAAGCTCCTCTGGTGATGGAGGTCTGGATCTGCCACCCTACTGCACCTCCACTGCTCTGCAGGCAGCCGGGAGCTTTGACTTTGTTCTTGTCAAGTGCTAGAGATAGGATGGACCTTCACCATCATGGAACAGATTTGCTCGAGGTCAAAGTGAGGTGCTGTGTGAAGAGTTGGGGCAAGGAGATCCCATACTCTAGCCCCTGTAATGATCTGTACCCCTCTTGGGTTTCCCATTCTATTCAGTCAAAAGCAACACACATGGCATGGTTGCTGGGGGAATTTAGCATTGATTTTTTTTTTTTAACTGTAGCTGGAGGAGTGTGTATAAGCTTTAGGCTGCAGTTATCTCTCCAGTACCGATGAAATCCAATTTGGGTTGAGAGTGTAATTTAAATGTCTAGTTAATCCGGAATCATTTCTCAGTGTAAAGGAGGCTTAGGGGTTTACATTGCTAATGCTCTCTTATTAATCTGCTCTCAGCGCTGTTCACATACATGTAACTGTCAGAAAGCCTAGCAAGAAATGCCCCTTGTTCATCCAAAGGTTCTGTCTTCTGAAGTTACAAGGTTTGTCTGAACCCCCAGTGATAATCATCAGACAGCTTTCCTAACTGTTAGTGTTGGAGACAAGGCTAACAAATCTTTCAGATCACCCAACCAAACTGCAGCCTAGGGCAGTGGTGTGACCCCCAAGCTCACCCAACTTGTCCCAGTACTGTGATAATAGCATGTTTTTAGGTTATATTGATTGGATGATTTTTATACAGCAGAAACCAAGGATATATTGGTGCCAAATGATTGTCCTCCAACTTTTCATCATACATCTTTGAATAATTCAGGACCCAAAACAAACCCATCTTGCAGAAATAACTCAAGTAGCAAAAGGGGGTGGGGGAGGTGTCCTTAGAAAGGGGAACAAAGGAATATTTCTGTAGACATTTCCATATCTGACTCTGGCTATACAACACTTTCCAGTCTGCACAGACCCTCCAGCTGGGATGCTCAGATTGTAAGGTTCAACTTCCCTCTTCACAGAAACTTCCCCCATGTGCCACTGATGTGAGGGTTCATTGCTCAACGGTGCTAGGAGCTCCTGCCAGCACCCAGAAGGTTCTCTGGATGCCTGTTGGTATGAAGTCATCCTTATAATATAGAACACCTCTGCCTGATATTTTTTCTAGCTATTACATTTGGAACAAAGCAACAAGAAATCAACTATCTTTGGGACTTATGTGAAAAAGACTTATAGTAGCTGGAAATCCTACATAGACTGAGGAGTGTTTTACGGTAATATGCTCTCAAGTTCAATTTCTTAAGTTCTCTAGGTGACGCAAAATGATTGATTCTGAAAATGAAAGCTGCAGAAATAAATTGATTCTTTTCAAGTAAGTGGGCCATTAATTCTTGACCTTAAAAATCTCTAGAATGTTCTGAAAGGAGTTGACTTAGCAGTTACTGCATTTTATGGAATTAACTCTTTTTTTCTTCTTTCGTTAATAGGTTATCTTGCTGGGACTTACCACAAGCTTTGTATTTGCTAGAAAAATAGGATGGAACTTGGTATCCACCATAATGTTCTCTAATGCTGTTATTTACTTTTTATCTGTAAGAATCCATTTTACTTATTTGTCTTTGCCTGCTATATAAAGGGATTTCTTATATAATATCCTCCTTTTTTAAAAAAAATACTAACAGATTTCCTTTCTTTAAAAATTTTTTTAATGGTTTTATATATATATATATTTTCTTACATCATTGTCTACCACAAAGTTCTCTCACTGCCATGAACCATGAACCATCATCCTGATCATTTGTGTTCATTCCTCCCCTGATGTTGTCTTCCCCCCTCCCTGTCCCTTGCTATATGCTTCATTTCTGTTACCAGTTCACTTGTTTTATCTAATGCCATACTTTCAGCATGCATACTTTCAAGGCAAATCAAGGGCAAATAAATCCATAAAGTTCAAAGCGAGCTTTCTAGACTGCCATAGGAAATGGTTGATCATTTCAGTTACAGTTCTAGTTCTAGTATAGTGAGTGCTGGGAAAGACTAACCAAAGTGATTACATTTTTTAAATTTTATTTTTAAGGTTTTTTTTTTGAGACTAGGTCTCACTATGTTGCCCCAGGTGGGTCTCAAACCTGTGGACTCAGAAGATTCCTAGCCTCGGCCTTGCAGGCTGCGATTAAAGGTACATGCCACCGTGCCTGGCCTTCCATTTTGTTTAAAACCTCCATTTTTAAACCAGTGTCCTCTCCTGCCATGGCTGGCTGGCCCCACATCCTGTTTCTCTCTCCCCTTATTCCTGACTGTTCCTGAAAACTGTCTTGTCCTCCTGATGGATAATGGATGCCAGCTCTGTCCTCCTGATAGATGATGGGTGACAGCATTATTGAAAAATACAGTTATGGAAACACATCCTACAGATACTTGCTTGCTTCACAATGTGAGGGTGGTAGTGGTTTTGTCCTATAAAAGGTTGTAACAAAGACTACTCCGGGGTCTCTCTTGCCATCTTGGTTTGGGGACCCTGGTGCACCAGTTTCTTGGCAATAAACCTGCTGTTTTGAACTTCAATTGAAGTCCTTCTGTCTTGTTGAGCAGCCGGTGAGTCATAACAGTGAGGCTGATTCCATCCTCTAGGAATCCCCAAGACAGCCTGACCCACCACATCATGAGTGCCATACTTGCGTTGTACACGTTCAAACTGAGTGTGAAGGCAACTCTACACTCCATGGAAATGTCCCTGGACACCCCTCTAACCCCTATCCCCATGTATGGGATCAAACTGCTGCACCCCCTCTACCCCCCACCCCCCCGTGTATGGGGTCAAACTTTCTTCATTCATACATTAATTACACCGGAGTTTAGTGGTTGTCTTCTATGTGCTAACAGCTTGCTTACCATTTGTCATGCTCTGGGCTAGAGAATAACTGGAACCATATCTAAATTTTAAGTTATAGATCAAACTGACCAAGTGTTTAGTTCCCAACTGTTTAGTAATACATCTTCATAACAACCTAGAGGTCCAGTATGAAGGCTCCTTGGGGTTCTGTGTTAAAACTCAGCATCATGTGGAGAGGTCCTCTCAGGGCCCCAAACCCTCAGCCTTTCTCCCTACCACCCCATCTCTTCCCAGGCACTGAGGTGCCCGCTATTTATGTAGCCTCATGGCTATTCTTCAGGGCTCCACAGCAGTGGTGTGATCTGCCTTCTGGATAGTGAAACCCACTTCAGCCCTGGAGATGGGTTTAGGTGACAGATGGAAGGAAATCCTGCTTGTCGAGTTCAGCAGAGGCCACACTGCGCATGGCCGAGAGTAGAGAGAATGGCCCGAGACTTGAGGAAATGAGGCTTAGTTTCTTTCTTTCTTTCTTTCTTTCTTTCTTTCTTTCTTTCTTTCTTTCTTTCTTTCTTTCTTTCTTTCTTTCTTTCTTTCTTTCTTTCTTTCTTTCTTTCTTTCTTTCTTTCTTTCTTTCTTTCTTTCTTTCTTTCTTTCTTTCTTTCTTTCTCTCTCTCTCTCTCTCTCTCTTTCTTTCTTTCTTTCTTTCTTTCTTT